>JAGDQP010027515.1:0-21999 GCA_022664845.1 Lepisma saccharinum
TAGATGCTCTTAAATGTATATTATTAGTACAAATTTGTACTTTTATACAATATATCGTATTCCATTATTATCGAATCGAATGTAACTCCTATGAATAAAAAATCAGCACTTTATACATAGTTTTAGAAGTAGGCTAGTTTCCCAGTTTTAGAAGTATGCTAGTTTCCCATAGCAAATTTCAGATAAGGTACTCTTGACGACCCCCTTTCAAAGTTGCAAATCCATTTTGCAAGTTTCTTATGCGAGAAATATTACAAAATAATATTCAAACGTGAAATAACGTCTTGTGATAATTAAAGGGCGTTGTTAAACGTATCAGGTGCGGTTCGAAACGCGAATGCCAATTTTTATAAAATTAGAGAAGTGAGATATGTTTGGGAGTGTCACCTGAAGTTAGTTTCATTTAAAAGAGAATACCAGGTGTACCGGTTAATAATGCGGATTTTTTCAAGAGATGGCGTTGACTTGGGGAGTGGTTTAGATTCGCTGTGACATGTATGCTATTTTCTTGTATAGTGATAACAAGCATGAAAACCGGAAGTACGAAGGTGTTAAGACCATAAGCATTTTGACGCTAACGCATGTCGAAGTTCGTGCCCAAAAAAGAGCATTTGCGGGAAGCATTATTTCATTACTTCATTTTCAAGAAAAGTTCTGCTGAAAGTTATCGCACACAGCAGCTTAAGTTATCCAGGGAAGCTTATGGATAGAAATAAGCTCGAATAAGAGGACAGATGGAAAACGTAATCACCGGCATCTAACCGGGCAATTACAGTCTCTTTTACTGATATAAAAGTACAGCAAATTCGCGGAAATCTATGTATTTACCCCTGTTTGTTATGCAACCACGCTTTTTAAAATTATAATCGTTCCGCAAAAGAATGTTTGATACATCGACTCCCCCCTCCCCCATTCCTATGGTTTTCGGCTCGCTAGGGGCCTGTATAACGTACAGAGATGAAACACCCGGAATGGCAGATAAGATCAAAAATAAAATACATTGAAATGAATGGAAATGGAATGCTATTTTGCATTGAGGCAGTCTTTGAAAATGTTGATATTTTAACTCGGTCAAAGCCTCGCGTACTGTATTTATGTTCGAGATGTGATAGATTTGATTCTAAATTCGTTTTTCAAAATAATAGAGGAGCTATCAGAATTCGTGTTTGTTTATATTCGTTGACAGTCGTAAATATTCTATTATAGGCTGGCGCTGTAAGACTGTTTTATTGGTGGGTCTCCTATAGCAAGAGAGTTTTTTTCTTCTCGTTTTCTTAGAAAATGGGGAAAATATCAAATCCAGTAACAATTTAAAAAATATATGACTTAAGAATTAAGGCTTTTAATCCTTGGGCGAGTATTGTAGTGCTATCTGCCTGATATCCATCTATTAAAGAATGTAAAAGACAAAAACGTACACCATATTGTTGCTTGTCCAATGGAAGTCTCATTATGTCAAGAATTCATCATTAGCATCTCAAGGTCAACTTCAAATATTCTCTGAAGTCAGTCACTGCTTTCATTTTCTTCTTTTCTTGAAAAAACAAAACAGTCCGACGCCCAAGGATATTACGGCGTCTTTTTATTTCAAGAATGTGCTTATTTTGTCACCAGGATTCCCCTGCTCCCGTTGCTCATGAGCTGCTAAATCCACAGTCGCGAAAATTGATTTTGCGGGATAACTCGGCCAGAGTGTGAGCTGTTTTCGTTTAGCATGTAACGCGCTGACGTAATAGAGCAAGTTGCTATGACAACGCCAGCAGGCGCAGTTCGGGACAGACAGCTTGGCGCGGAATTACTGTCATGGATGCCCACTGAGCTCCGACGCGAAATTGTATTTGTGGATTTTTCGATGGAGGCTCCGTGTAATTGTGTTGGAGTGTTGTCAAGTGTCTCATGCGTGACAGTGTTAAAATGGTTCTAGTTTCTTAGTGAATTGTTTCGTTTCATTGTGTGATGGAACTTATTCAGTAGAGTAAAACCAGCTGGATGCGACCTTAAAATGTACTGGCATAAAGTGGCAAGTAGGTCAGTATGAGTGAATGTTTTTTTTTTTTTTTAAGTAATTATAAGCTTTGTGGGGACAGATGCTGCAGATCAGAAGGAATTAAATGAGTGAGTGCATGTAATGCGTCAACTAATTTAGGATTGATAAATAACCAGAAATAAAATGAACGTTGAATTCGTCGCAGTGGAGAAAATGTGTAGTTGACATTTGCTTTGACGCGGAATGTCTCTTCTCATGGAAGCGACTGAGATGATGATAAAAAGTGGTCGTGTTAGCCATAAGCAAAGGATCAAATACATCCTAGTAACGCTCACACTGCTGCATTGAACTGAGACATGTATTCAAAACTACGCAGTCATATCCTAGTGACGTGTAGATTTACCCAAGCCAAACATTCGAGCGTTACATTTTCGAGGGTTTTTCCTCAGTTCTACCAGAATAGTTGAAGTCGTTTCTGCATAGAGGTTGTGCGTGACCACTTCTCTGTTTGCCTTTCATCAAGAAACTTGATCTGTCCGATGTACGATACATTTAGGCTCGAGGTGGAGCAGCGTAGAAGTGGAAATTAAAGAAATCCAGGAAATAGAAATACAATTCAGAACTAAAGAAACAATATTAACACGAATTTCGGCAATATTTGTTCGTTAGAATGTGCAGATCTTTTAAGTCAATTAAGAAATTAATTTATGTAAAACGTGAGTTTGATGTGCAAGAGTTGAACGTCAGCGAAGTAAAATGGTATAGAACGGGTAAATACTACATTATTGTGCTTCCCCCCCCCCCCTATCCTTGTTTTGGCACTTAGGGAGCGTTTTGCTTAGAAATTACGGTGCGGGATGGTGTTATACTGTAAAGTGCAATGCTCTGAGGACGACCATCCATCTCTTGAGTTGATGCATTAGTGCACAAACTAAGCAATGACCGTTGGAAAAAAAATAATGTAATTGTTCCTTACACAAATCTGTACTCGTCCATTGATTTACACCAAATTTTGCATGCATGTGCGTTAGGTACTGGTAATCCGGCTCCAGTTATCAGTGTTGCCAACCTATACCTATTTAAAATGAACGTTTTCAAATTGGTGCATACCGTTTGACGAATCTGCACCAAACTTGGCCTAAACATCATTCTACTAAATCAAACATACTGTGGGTGTCCCCGTCCCCAAACGTTCTAGTTGTCGATGTTGCCAATCTACTTAAATATCCCGCAATTTCAACAGCAGACGGTAAATAGTGTTGGCTCCCTTTGTTGAATAACATACATCTTCTTAGCTGGCCGGGTGGCAGAGCGGTCTTCGGTGGTAGGCCATCGGCTTGAAGGTCCCGGGTTCGAGTCCTGGCATGGGTGTGGATTTTAACAGCTAAAGGTGAATCGTGACGGGCCAGAGTCCAAAGTTCCTAGACTGGTCCATATAAAAATAAAGTTTATCAACATACATCTTGTAAAAGGTGCGTCATTGCGAAGTTTGATCAGGCCGGAGGTTACGGCTGTTGAACTCATGACGACTATGGGCTGTACAAGCAGCAAAGCAATTTCAACCTGAAGACTTCATTAGATTTTTACCAACTTGCATTAGATTTATTTATTTATTAATTTTTTTTTTAATCATGGCATCACTTCACAGTTGTCAGATGAAGCAGAACATGTAATGACTGGACAGAACTATTAATTACTTGACGAGAGATGTGAAACAGTGATCAGAGTTAGATAATTTACGAAATGACACCATCAAGAACTTTGACTAAAACAGGAGGGGAAATTACCATAGCAACAGTTCAGTCTGTGCACAGTACGATTCATACTTATACTGTAGATGTTCTTCCTTCCAAAGCAAGGAAAAACAGGGAAGAAAATTTACATCTGCGTGCAGGAGAAAACTGGTAGATTTGAGCCCAATGTTAGAAGTAAAACTGAAGAAAATATTCGTCCAAATATGTACGTTGGTGCTAGTGCGAATAGAGAAATGACTAAAGAGAATTGACCCACTCTCTCTGTCAAGAGGTCGTTACAAGAAATAATGATCAGAGGTCGTCTTGTTGATAGTTGGATCGACTTTAGCCAGAGCTCACAAAGATATAACGATCAAAATAATTCCTCCTAAAACAACAATATGGGTAACCGTTGGACGCGCATTTCTTTCGCCAGCTGATTTACCTCAGAAGAACTCAAGATTTTGTCAGATGTAACTTCGTTAACTCCTCAACCCAAACTGCATAACAGTGTTCGTCATTAAATTGTTTTTCTATTGTTTACAATCAACTTGGCGTGAATTCAAAATATGTCAATCTGGAAGAAATTAGGGTATGGTGTTTCGGCTGAAATTCCTTACTTTTGCCTCCTCCTAGCCAGAGAAAATTATACTTTACAAGATAGAAAACAAAAATAGAATGTTTAGAATAGAGTTTCCTCAAATTTCAAAACATTTTTGAACGGCATAAACGAAAACTAGAGATTTAATTTAAACATCTTTACTTGTTCAATATGACAAGCTTTGCCTTTCCAGGAGTTAGCAGTTTATTATTTTCATTGCCTAAAAGTCCATGCTTTTCTCTTGTAATGTGAAATACCGTGCATTTGTTTACTCTTGTGGCAGCCGCTGTGCTCAGAACAACATGGTTTGTCGATATTAAAAATCCGTTATTTCAGCGCGCTCTTTCAAAATACTGTCTCACATTTAAAAGTATATCCCTTCCGTGGAAACTAACAGTTTATACTGTTATAATAAATACGATGAAAGAAATAAAAAACGACAGCCCACGTAGTCCTGGCGGTAACGTCACGGAATACGAATCGGTAATGTCCAATTACCAGTGAGTAGGCACGTGGGTTCGAACCCTACGGCCGATCATCCCAACTCAGGTTTTCTAGTTTCACCAGGCGAATGGCGGGATTGCACCTTGACTAAGGCTCTGGACGGTACCTTTCTCATCCTATAATCCCCGGCGTGGCAGTATGCGATTTTAGTAAATCATAGAAAAACTGTCGCTTTATCCTTCCCCCCGAGAACCACAACATGGGAGCCGTTGCTGACTGTGGCAATGATCTAAAACCACTTTATGATATTCGCTTACAGTCTTTTGTTGTTGATTGCGAAGAATTCGCATTGGTAAAATTTAGCCACTGTTCGGTTTTCGTTTGTTTTAATAATTTCATAGAATATCCTCTTCATCGCTTTTGAATAAAAACAACGTTCTTGTGAACATATCTTGCTTTTTGTTTTGTTTAATTCCAACATTTCATCAATATTACCTTTCTTTTCAGCTGTTTTAATTTTATTTATGGTCTATAGTCATCTAACATGAGGCTCAGGCCGGGATAGGGGAGAGTAAAGGATTCGAAAAGGCATCGACAAGGGCCTATGTTGACTGAAGAAAAAGTCTGAAAACATGTCAGAATGTTTTTTAGCTATTTGATTTAAGTACCAGATGCTTGCTTCGTAGTGTTTTGTTGTTGGGCTTATCTTCTAGCCATTACGTGTTCCTGCTAATCCTAGACTTATTATTTTTGGTTTCTTCTCGCTGTCATAGGTTTTTGTTGGTGGAAATTTCTAACTTTCAATAACATTAATATCTTCACACTTACCAGGAATGTTCTCAACTTTCTATAAGTTGAAAATTTCATAAAGTATTAGTGGTAAGTAACCCGCCTTCTCTCGCATTACATGTGGCTGATTCAGATGCGTATTGAAAGCATTTTTTTAGAGGTATAATAATACGTATCGGCACATCAAGGGCAATATGAACGGAGACAATTTATCGTTAGATGATGTTTAAAACAGGTTGACAACACTGACCGCTCGAGGTGAGGGATGGTACTTTATTTTTTCTGTACGGCTGAGCAATGTTCCCGCCAACTTTGGTGCAAATACATCCAAGTTTATGGAAGCCATTCGATTTTTAAAATAGGTTGAAAACATTGGCAGCTGGGATGTTTGGGGAGTGTGATAGTCACCGTATTTTTCTGTTGTGTTGAGTAATGTTTGAAGGGGATCCGTCCAACGGTAGGGAATAAATTTGTAAAAATGCATTATTAGGTTGACAACACCGACAACTGGGACCTGTACGATATGTCCCAGTACCTAATGCACATGCATACAAAATTGGTGGAAATCATTGTACGCATGTAATTGTGTAAGAGAGACACACACACGCACATTTTTATGTATGGATTCCAACGATCATTGGAGTGTGGACACTCAGGTATCAACTCACAGATGAATAATCGTCTTTTCCCATTGCACTCTGTAGGACAAACGCCGTTCCGCACCAGAATTTCTGTTCGAGGCGAAAATGTTTCCTCGTTGTATGTGTAGACTCAATGTATTGTTTGTTGTTGTTTTTCTGGCTGATAAATAGATGCTGCTGATGGAATTGATTCAATTGCTTTTGCGTTTGGTAGAAAATAACTTGAAACAGCATTTGTAACTCTCAGGGAAATTTGGAGATGCGAGGCAACATCCTATGTGACCTTCAAAGTTGGAACCACATATCCATAGTTTCTAACGAAAAAAAAAAAAAAATTAAAAAAGGATTTTTAAAAAACGCGCTTTTTTAAGATGGACTAAAAAGTAAAAAATAATAAATTGAATTAATCTTATGAATCGGAAAATAAACGCGTGGGTGCTCTTAGATATTATGATAAGGTAAGAACACCCACGCTTTTATTTTCCGATTCATAAGATTAATTCAATTTATTAGTTTTTACTTCTTAGTCCATCTAAAAAAAGCGTGTGTTTTTTTAAAAAAAAACTTTTCAAATTATTTTTTATGTATAATAGATGAATATTAAAGTCCCTGTGAGATAGGCAACCCAAATTTCGCACAATAGATGCGGCGTTGCGTGCATTTAAGGATAATTTCCAATTATTTTATTTATTAATTAAATACAGTTAACTGGATTGTTCTATCGTAAAATGATTGAATATTGTATTGTCATCGGAAGCAAGCAAGTTTACAGAATTTTAAAGAAATGGGATGATGAGAAGTGAGTTAAAATCAATTACAAGATTTGTACCAGAGATGATTACAGAGGAAGTTAATATAAAGCGTGTAGAAAATAAACAGGAATCTACTGAATTATCTTCATTCATGTCTAAACTGAACAAAACCCGATAGCACCAGAGCACAGGTCGAACGTACCTTCAGCTGTCAGTCAGCATACGATTAGGTGGCTATTACAACGATTCCCATCACTGCTGACTTTCGAGAGTAGGATTCTGTACTTCTTAATGAAGTAGCTCCCAGTTTGGTATCACGGTTAGAGATGGTATATCAGTATTTAAAGATCACGTTGTCGAGGTACATTATCAGATTAACTTTACTTGGATAACTCATTAAGCGTTTATTCGTTCAGACATTAATTCTGGATCTTCGAATTAACAATCAGAAGCAGGCAATTTTTACATTGTTCACTTTTTTTACATAATTTACTTTCGGTTCTTCTCTTAGCTTATATTGTTCAAAATCGTAAAGGTCTCTCCCCTTTGCAATATGCATGCGTCGTAAATGGCGCACGGGGATAGCAAATCCACCTAATTTCTTCAAAAACCGTAGATTGACGAGGAAGTGACGCGTAAATGTGATACACTTCTGGCTGATTTTTTTTATAAGGCTTAACCCAGATTTGAAAGTTGAATTTACGGTAAAGTAACGAGAACAGAATGTGAGCACCATTTATGAGCAGGCCAAGAAACCAAATCTGAAACTAGTATCAAACTCTAGCAAATATCTCCAGAGGGGGTAAAAATAGAATTTTGATGCAAGAAAAGAAGAGTGAAAAAAGGTGCTTTGTGTATTTCACCATTTCCGAAATACTCAGATATTTTTCTGCAGAAGATGAGCTCGATTCGGTGTCCGCCTAATGGTAGACAACCACCTGAACACTGGTGCATTGCGGGTTGTCAGTTTGAGTTCGGTTCCACTGCAGAGATGGTAACCGAGACCAAATTGTGAACCCCTTTCGATTCAGAAATAAAAATATTCTTTCTGAATTTGGTTTAATATACAATACAAGCCAAAAGACAAAATGAATTTGTTTTCCATTTCTGAAACAAAATATTTCTTAATTTGGCTTCGGCTTTGGTTTGAAATCGGGATCCAAAATAGTGTTATTGTCTCAAGTACGACAGAAGCGAGAAGACAAAATGAATTTGGTTTCGGTTTATGAAACAAAAAAGTTTCTAAATAATTTGGCTTCTGTTTTGGTTTCAGGTTCGTTACTTACTTTCAGATACAAGGACGAAACGAATTTGATTGCGGTTTCAGTTTTCATATCTCTAGTTGTTCATTATTTTCGCTCTGATTCAGAAACTAATATATTTTCGTTAAATTCTGTTTAGAATTGAACATAAACCAAAATTTACTACATAACGTTTCTGTCGAGAATTTGGAACAACAAAAGTAATAAAATTTCCAGGTTTTTTTTCATTCTCTACTTGTAGAATACTACACGCTATTACTAGTAGTATTATAGTTTCTGTTAGTCGACAAAGACTACTACTTCCAATGCTGTCATCGGTATTATTAATGTTGTTACTGTCTATTACTGCAATCACTGTCAATATTACTTTTTCTGTTACTGCTACAACCAATACCTTTAATACTATAACTATTATTACTGCAAGTAATCAAGGAAACAGAACAGTTATAGTGGTTGTACTACGTTACCTTTACGATTTACCTGCACCCTCACGTTTACGCTTTGTCTTCGCAGTCACTCGCCCTGAGCCTCAGCCTCAAATTTCAATTTTCCCATCGCACTTCTCTGCCTCACTCAGAGATAAATTCAAAGTTCTGCCTCACCGCCCTCACTCAGCTTCATCTTTACCTGATGAGGATCAGATAATGTTAGCGTATGAAGTCAGCCCTCAGTCCTTATGAGGGTCGCCCCGAAATTCGAAATTCCCTCCAGGGAAATTTTACGATAGACAGTAAAACATAAGGAATATTTATCATGAAAGAAGTCTTCCCTCAAAGAGCAAAGTGCCCTCGGGGGTAAAATATCTGCATTCAACACTTCCTGATCTTTCTAATGCCAATACTTGGTTGTCTTGTTTCTCTTCTACAACCGGTTGAGATATACAGTACTAAGGGAGGTGCAATGTGCCTTTCACCCCGTACTTTTCTTCCTCACTAAATTGTGTAGGTCTACGTGTAATAGTATCACGTTGGCTCGAGTGAATTGTCTGCCGCATTACTGATTGGCAGATGCTTGCCCTTGTTTCTAATCTTTTATCGTTCTTCCGTCGATGACCTGTCCTAGATACTCAATGGAGCACTTAATAAGTAAGTGTGCATCTGCCAATGACCGAAATCTTGTCTTTGCTTACACAGAAACGAAGTTATGTTTGTGTAATGTTAGTGTGTGTTTAATTCTAAGTTTTGCGCTGAACTGCCTCTTCGAACTAAATCCATCACAAGTTCGAGCGATGACGTCCCACAGCGAGGATTCTTCAGAGGATGAGGATGCGAAAACTAGTGGCCTCCCTTAGCTACCATCTCGTCAGTCACCTAGTGACATTGAACATAAACTCTGGAAAAGCTCCGTCAAGATGACTGTCAGAGCTTGAACCTGCTTACTCCTCCAATATTGATACTAACAAGAGGATATTCCCAACTGATCAGTCGGTATTCACATGAAATATTTTTATTGTCTTTATCCGAACGTACATATACCGGAAATGACATTAAAAGACCCATGATCTGCCATATTTTTATGTAATAATTATTTGAAATTGTGAAATTGGCCCTATTTGCAGTTCACTGAAAGTTTGCAATATATGTGTTCATTTATTCAGCAGCGCATTAACTCAGACATCCATCCAATATGGCGCATTTTGACATGTCGACTACGTTGATACTACAAAATTACTCCCCACATTTGTGTTCTACGATGCTACAGAGTTCCTCATCGGTTTGCGAGAAAGCGGCGAATTCCAGTAAAAACTCGGACATCGTAAGAAATAACTCAAATTTGATACCTGGTATGGCTTCGTGTAAACGTTCTCGTGTTGTTTCATATGTCACACGACCTAATTGCTATTTGCAAAAAAATGATTTCTATCCGATATGGTGTCTTTCAAGATGGCGGCCACGTTGATCATATCAAGATGTAGCCCTTTACCACCATTCCACATTTGCGTACTACAATACTTCATTTCCTTTACGGTTTGTGAACTCTAGGGCTTTACTGCGACTTTTTTACTCACTGCAAATAGATCCAATTTCACAATTTCAAATAATTGTTAAATAAAAACATATGGCAGATCCTGGGTCTTTAAATGTTATTTCCGGTAAATGTACGATCGAATAAAGACAGTGAAAAATATGTCATGTTCGATTGATCAGTTGGAAATCTTCCCTTGTAAGTCCCCTTATTTTTGCTACATTCTGTTATTCTTGCTCCCACTATGAATACAAGTACTAACTTAGTTAATAATTTTCCTTGTCTGTTACAAATACCATTTACCGCTATCACTAGTACTGTCGCTTTCAGTATTTGCTATTAGAACTATATCTATTGTTTGTCCCGTCCCCGTAGTCTAATAGTTACGGTCACGGACTTCGGATCGGCACTGAACAGGCAAGCGGGGTCGAGTCCTGCTACTGACTGCTGGCCGAGGTGTTCCAGAACTTTCTCAGTTTCCCAGGTAAATGTTGGTATAGTAACTACCATAAACCCGTTCCTAACTGTGGAACAATACGCGGAGATACATCACAAGTGACGGGCTTAGAGCTTAGATGTCAATAAACGCCCATCCGTTAAAATTCTAAAGGACGAAGTGCACTCTTCCCACGACAAGGAAAGGGGAAGTAGCAGCTAGGGCCTTAGACTGAGCATCATCTCAGTGCTTCCCTGTTGTAACTGAAGAAAACAGAAAATCTTTGTAGAGATAATCCGCGGCAGGACTATTCCCTTAGCGCCAGACATTCTTTCGTTTCCGGACCAGGCTTGTGAGAGTAGGATTTGTTTGGTAAAGCTTATCTTGCAGTGAACATGTCAAAGATTTTTCATATCCCTTAGTACACTTGCAGGATAGCCTTGTCGTTCATACTGCACTTTTACCCTCTTCCCCTCCTCCTCTTTGTTGGTTTAATATTTTTAAAGTTGATAGAACTTCCTTTGTTAGTGATTATATTTAAAGATCACTGTGACGAACACTGTCTCTTATGCTAATCAATAGTGTGTTTTGATAATGCTGTAGGGAATACACACATGCGGAGGACCACTTTATATATTCTCTGGTATACTGATTCTATCATTTGAATAACCAAAATACTTAGCAAAGTCGTTAAAAATTAACGGTCTGGATGAGCAATGTATAAATCAATGCTTTGAATTGCAGCTTATATTTGTTTGTGTAACACATGCGTAACAGTGCATGATATTAATTAGCATCGTTAATAATGAATAATCAGACAATGAATTTGCTCAATAATTTGAATTTTGTTTATGGCCTTTAGGCATCTAAGACTTAGGCAGGGATAAGGGAGGGGAAAGGATTCGGGAAGGTGTCGGCCAATGCCTATATTGAAGGGGTCATCCTGGCATTTGTTTTCTATATGAGTGACATATCTGATGCTTTTGTTACAGTCGTTATCATAACTATGCTGATGACCTTCAAATTTACCTCTCTTCTTCTTCATCAGAGCTGCAGCACGCAATAAATAAAGTGAATGAAGATTTGGAAAGTTTATTGAAATGGACACTACGACATGGCGTGTGCATTAGCTCCAGAAAATCCCAAGCTATGCTTCTAGCGTTCGTTGCTGTATCGATTGTGAAACGTTACCCCCCGTGATCACAAATACTACACCTATATCGTTCTAGCGTGCACTCAAAGATCTTGGTTTAATACTGGATCATAACTTATCTTGGAATGATTATGTTAACCACATGTCCAAAATCCCTGCGTTCGTTTCATTTTTAACCTTAGATACTTCGATCATGTGTCGCCCTACTTTATTAAATTGGGATAGATCCGCTTACATAAACATTGCAAGTTTCATTGCTTATTCTTCTGTGCAAAATGTTCAAAACTAAAGAACCAGCTATCTTTTCTCACGCTTCCAGCACTTATGCGATTTCCACAAATTTGACACACGATTTCGCAAGTCTATTTCCTCCTTTCGATTCCACTACATAATTCCAGCTTTTTCTCTAAATCCTTCACAGTATAACCTCCTATAAACTACGCAACAGTCTTCGACTCTCGATGAAGAATAGAAGTTCGGTGTTCAGTGTTTCGTAGAAGTGTTGTCACACAATGCCAATTCAAGGCTATTTTTGTTACGTTTAGATATAGATATATATAGTGTCTGTTGGATGTAGTATTAGAATTATTATGATTGATATTCATGTAATTTTTTTCTTTGTCCGTGGATGAATATGAACGTGAAAAATTAACATATTCAAAAATTGAACATATGTGGGTTGTGGACTCATTACGATGTTAGCTTTCAATTACCATATTCTGCCGTATTGTTAAATGTTCCATTGTCTGGGCGTGTGGGTGAGTGTTTCTACATATATCTTTCTATTTTCTGTGTATATGTAATTATATAGTTACGTGTACAACTCACTTTGAATTGTATGTATATTTATGGGCAAGTGGAAGAAAGGCTGTAGCAATCTTAACTCCGCCATATTAAATAAGGCGAAATAAATAAATATTCATATTCTTCCCTTGACTTTCGTCGCAAGAAATTCAGGTTTGGTAGCATGATTCTGTCAGACGAATCATGAATTGAAATACGAGAAGTTGGCATTTGGACCTCCACTTCAAGAATATTGGATATATTAATTGTGAACGCACCGATTGTGATTGATTGGAGTAATGCATATAAGAAAAAGTCTGTTTTTCCCATCCCCTTTGACGGCAATGAGTTACTTACTTGTGCATTCTCCACTTAACTTTATCATCTCACCTAAACTTTTGTGACATGTCAAAGTGTTGTGTAGAATGGAAACGATGTAGTAAATTTGCAGGTGCTTATGCATTTCAAACACTTGATAAAGACTACACAACTATTTTTTATTTATTTTTCAGGCTGATGCAACGCTTGAAATGGAACAGCGACATTTCTATCAAGCTAGTTTGGAATACGTTTTCCTTTTACAAGAAGTGCAGGAAAGGAAGAAGTTTGAATTTGTCGAAACGGTAATATTTCAGATTATTGTCTTTTTGTATTAGATTTTAGTGAATATTTGTAAAAGTTTTAACAGAAAATGATGTTTCCGTTTTGGAAGAACTAAGCGAACTAGTTACCTAGTAAGTCCGTTATTTACAGCGTCTAGTCTCTCAGGAGAGAAATGAGGGTCCGTTGACTTAACTAAGACTGATACATGGCGTGATGCACGAAACGGGATATGAAAATTATTTCTCGGAAATTGACATCTTCGTGTAGAGTTAATTTAGGCCAGTGGATATTAAGAATCGATAATGGCTTCAGAAGGAAAGATGATTGGTTATTTACAGTAGTCGTTATCAAAACCATACTCCGTTCCTATTCGCAGTTTTTCAGATCGGCATTTCATTTCTTTAAGGTTTGCGATGCACAGCCAACCTTTGTTCAAAAGTACTTATTTTTTAATTTTGATTTTTTTAAATTGCTTTCTTAAAGAACAGTTAGAATTTGCAAACACACGCAGCTAATGAAATCGAGGGTCTGTTGCCAAAATATGCATAATGCACTGCTGTTTATCATTTATCACTGCCCAAAAGAATCGTTAGAATCATTTCGTTCTCGTACGCAACAGTCATATCTGGTTAAAGGAACTTCCCCTGATGTATATTGGAAAAGTAGAAAAAACTATTTCTCGTGAGTGTTCTCTTCATAATGTAATGATTTGAGACCTCCAAATGATTCAGTGACATTGAGTTCTGGTGATGGGACGTCACCGCTCATGCTCCGTAAACTAGAATTTGTCACTCTCAAACTAATGCGCAAGAGCAGTGTTATTTTGGCAAATGGCACCACCAACGCGAGACAGTGTTTGTACCAAAAATGCGCATGGCTGTGTAGAAGCTGAAGTCATGTTATGTGGAGTACTCTCCTCCTGTAGGCTTTCGGACCGGGTTCGGTTTCCCTTGGGAAAAAGGCTAATCAGTCTGTTTATTTGCCTTTTGTTGCCCCTCCCGCCTTCCCCCTGGTATAAAAATAATCTACTGAAAGAACGAAGAAAAACGAAACAGGTGCTCTTAACTCTATCCTGTTTCCATTGACTTCGTCTATACAGGTGGCAGTTGTGGCAAAAAAGCTCTTGAGTTTATAAATAATTATTTAAATAAAGCATAATTATATGTATGCTGTAATTATATAAATAATAAATATTTTTTACATTAAACATTTAGCTAAAATTTGCTTCACATGAATTCGAGATGTATGCTTTACTCTAAGATTCCTTCTGTTGTTTATTGAATAGCTTGTCAAGTTCTACACTATTAACTGTAGATCTAAGTGTTCTAATGTAATTAATTAATTAATTGTATTTTTTCTCCCTCTCATTTTAGCTTCTTGGTTTTATGTACGGTTGGCTGACTTTTTATCATCAAGGTCATGAAGTTGCCAATGATTTCAAACCATTTATGAGTGATCTACAATTTCGAATTCAAAAGGTAGAGAATTTTCAGATATTGTGCACGTGTTTTGTGTTTTTTTTTTAAAAAAAAGTTTTAAATTACTGCTTATGTAACAAGGATGAGTTCTTGTAGATGAAAAGGAAATAACGAAACGTGTTGCTGTTTTTTTGTGGTTTGTAATCCTCTGGGAAAGGTAAGTGTTTGAGCACCTGAGATGCGTCGAATGGTAAACGAACAGGTTGTTTTATAACCACAGAATATGCAGTAATTTTCAGTAAGTAGGTGAAGGTGGGGAGTTGAGAAAGTGCAAAGTTTGCACAATGTATTGCATAGGCGTGTTACTTACAATGTATTACTGGCTCAGTACTGTTACTTAAATGTACCATAAATTATTTGATAGATTGAAGTGTTTTCAAATCCTCGTTAATCTAAACATGTTTGTTACAGGAGACGAGAGACTTCACTCTTTAATTTTCACTAAATCTTTACAAATCTTCATATTTGTGCAGTCGTTCTATATTCTCTGTCTACATTCATTTAGAGCCCTCATTTCCGCCCCTGGTTCTCCACGTTCTGATTTTGCGGTCTCTGTCCCCGACATTCACAGAATCGCAGAGCAGGCATTTCCCTAGTTTGTGGCACAGTACCGATATTCCTTCACAGCACGGGCAGTTGTTTGTTTCCTAAGCAAGAGTGGCTGGTGGGGAAGTCTTTTGGCCTGGCATCCAGCATGTTCTCCAAACCTTGGTTGAAGGGGACGAAGTATGCTCCACGCATTTTATTTCCATTATTATACAAAAGAAAGAAAACATAAAAACATAAATTTGATGACAGATACAACTCAGGACGTCACAAACATAGTAGAGACTTGAGCTGTTGTTTTCTTCTGGTCCCCTTCCATCTTGGTTCTCTGTTGGCTCCTGTAAAGATAAAATTGAATGGTAGATGAATATCGTTCGAGGAGAGTTCTAGTGCGTGTTGGAGAGTACAGTTGTAATATCTGCTTATGATGACTCTTGATTTGTTTCATGGCATTCGTTTGCTTCACACTACACAGTTGAATTACACTATTTAACATCTCCACAAGGTGGAGAATGGGGAAATATTTTCTTACTAGATATCTTCTTCTTCTTGCGGCTGTCTGCTTGCCTCATCGGTGTTCAGAGGAGACATTTTTATAATGTTTCCAGTTCGTCTATATATATATATATATATATATATATATATTGTATTTTTAGGACCCACCTTTCCACCCCCGCCTCTTTGCTTCCGTAGCACAAACTAAGTTTCATCTATAATTGACCATGTTTCGGGCAGTGGTTCGCCCTCCTTAGTTTGGGGGAGGCTTTCCCCTAGGGGGTTGTCGGATTCCGTCATTCCGAGAATCCCTTTTGTTCCTCAGTCTGTGACTTGAGGTGGTCGGGACGACTTTTTGGACCAGGCATCCACCAGTTCTCCTGGTCCTTCGTTCCATATGCACGAACATCTTGTGGGGAGGGATCCCTGACCATTTTTTTTGCACTATTTTATACAAAAGACATATATAACAACACCAGACTACACATGGACAACACAAATACAGACTTGAATTGGCATCTTCTTTTGCTGCATTTGTAACAAAAGGGTTAGGACGTGAAATGAGGGTAACGTGAGATTGATGTGTTTCACAGAGTTTCTGCTGACTCCTTCCTAGTTGGTTCTTCCCTTCCGGCACAGGCACTGTCTGCCACACAACAGCGCATTCACTATCATTCGCACACATTCACAAGCCGGAGGTGCAACGAGAGTTTAGATTTAGTGTTAGTATCATATAACATCATATGATACATTTTCGCACTAGTTTTCCAATTCTCCAGTTTTGTTCATCCAGTTTTCCTCTTCTCGTCCCAGGTCTGTTCCTCCTTTGGTCTTCATTCCATCTTTACTTCACTCACTCACACTTAAACATTTAACACTAAGACTTAGGGGAATTTTTAGTACCAAGAATAAAGGTGTTCCTCCTTCCTGGCACATTTTTTCTTGATTATTCACTATATTATACCATATTGTTAAATGTTTCCTTTAATAACCCATCACCACAACACTTAAAGCAAGATAGAAAAGAGAATCTGAGCGTCCTCTGCCGCCGGTATTCCATGCAGCAGTGCTGTTTTAAAAGTTTTGCTGGGTTCCAGCAATTCACACTTAGTTCTTCCATTCACACTTTCATACGTTGATGATTGTGACGCAACGCGGGTTCATGCTGCATTCGCGTCCGTCAACGTTTTCTTCTTTGCATCAGCTTTTCGTCCGGAATTTCGGATACAATCCAGGTCACGATCTCGTCACCTCAGCTTTGCCGCGGACCAGGAGTCATTCCCCCCGGGGGTTTTGTATGCGCCTCCTACAGATAAATTTCTTTTTATAGTAATTTGATACTTTATTTGTTAGCTCGTGGAGGGCGGCCGCATGCTCAGGACTTCTCAAAGCATTTGCAACTTCCATACCCTCCAGAAGGTCCCAACTAGATTTTCTGTTTCTGTACACCTAAATACAATGTGCTCCGGGGTAGCTATTACTCTACAGTTATGGCATATGTTATCTTCTGCTATATTTAATTCCTTTAATTTTTGTCTGTAAGGTCCGTGCCCCGTAAGGAAGTGCGTGAGTCGTCAGCCCGTCTGTGGATAATTGAAACCAACCACAAGGAAGTTTTCTTTCTCAAATTCTCTTTATCTCTACAGAAGTTTGTTTCTTAGCAGAATCCAGCATTCGCTCTGAAGTAGTTCCTTCTGCCTTTCCTGCATTTATTTATACTGGAATGTCTTCAGATCCCGAAACGAACTTGGTGCCATCTGTGTAGTCTTTCCTCAAGCATCTGAATTAGTGAATCTCGTAGTAACCAACAGATTCAATATTCACTTGTTTCTTTGTATTCATAAAACATTCTTTCTGAATCTAGTTCAAGCTGGGATCCTGTCTTTTCCGATGTGCCACGGGGTAGTTTCCTAGGTTCTTATGTTTCACATACTATATGGCTAATAACCATAATTTTCTTCTTCGTATTGCCCGATTGCATTATTATTATTATTATTTTAATATATTTCCTTTTCCGGTGGTATAATATAAAACTTTGGAAAAATTATGTATTGATTGACAGTTTGAACTCAACCCTTTTAATGTACTGATTGATATAGGGAATAAATAGAATAAAATGATCCTCGGCTTCTAGCCGAGTTAGTGAGTTTGTAATAGCGGACGTTTCAACTACTGTTATTTCTACTATATACTGTACTGTAGATATATTAGATTGTCATCTTTCTCACAGTAGCTCTATCAAGTTATAAGAAATGATTATTTTAAAAACACTACTTTCAAAAAGAAATTAATATAAATTTATTCCAGTTCACGTCCAAGTTCCATTCCATTACACAACCCCCGTTAATTTCGACGAACATGTACATTAAATAAATACAATTTTCAGTAATATTCCATATGCGCTTAGTTCTTGCTTCATGACATGACAACGGTTGTGAAACACTGTAATTGGCACTTACCGTAAGCCGTTTTCAAATGGATGAATCTGATTTTTCTAATGTTCCGAGAGCCTAGAAAGGAGATTATCGGAAAGTGCGTCTTTTGATGTTCACTTATGCATACTGACAAAGAGATATTCTGGTCATTCCAATATATGTGTTGTCCCAACTGCGTATGACTTCGTATACGCCTGAATGTTGCATTTTGTCTGTGAAATAATTCTTAAAACTTTTGGGGAGACGTAATGCGTGGATCAAATTGCGATCTTGAAACACACTTATAATTCGTTGTGAAATCTGTGGGAATATACACTATGTGATCAAAAGTATCTGAACACCTACCTGAAAATTAATTCAAGTTTGGGCATCGGGAACACTGGCAGTCAATTAGCCTTGATAACATTCTGCATACTTTCAATCAGGTGGGAAATAGCAGCCCATTTCTCGCCGCGCGTCTATATCGATGTGAGTCGGTGTGGTCTAGCACTAAGTCTGCTACAGATATTGTATTGGATTCAAATCGGGACTGTGCGCAGGCCAATCCATTAGTGGGACGTTGTTGTCGAACCACGCGCGCCGGCCGGGTGGTCGAGCGGTCTGCGGCGGTAGGCTATCGACTCAACGGTCCCTGGTTCGAGTCCCGGCAGGGGCATGGGTGTGGATTTTAACACTTAACAGCTAAAGGCAAATCGTGACGGGCCGAAGTCCAAAGTTACTAAAACTGGCCCATATAAAAATAAAGTTTTTATCGAACCACGCGCAGGCCAATCCATTAGTGGGACGTTGTTCGTGTCGAACCACTCCCCCACAATCCCTGCAGTATGGTCGTGTTGAAAGACACAGTGGTCATTCTCGAACTGGTTTTCGATGGTAGGCAGCAGGAAAGTGCTTAAAATGTCAACGTAACCTTGTGTCGTGACATTGCTACATGAAGCAACAAGGGGGCCGAGCTCCCTCCACGAGAAACACGACTACACTGTAATCCCACCACCACCGAATTTCACGGTCTGCACTATACAGGTTGGTAGGTGTCGTTCACCAAGCATTCACCACACCCTACCATCGGATAGCCACGTTGTATACCGTGATTCATATACTACACTCAACGTTTTTCCATTGTTCTCTGATCCAATTTTGACACTCCTCACATCACACGAGACGGCATTTGGCATTTGCGTGTTATGATGTGTGGCTTATGGGCAACAGCTTGACCATGGAAATCAAGTTTCCGCACCTCACGCCGAACTATCATGGTGCTGGGAGGAGATCCTGATGCAGTTTGGAATTCCTGTGTGATGGTGGCGATGCATGATTGACCATTGCGCTGTACGGCCCTTTATAACACTCGGTCTATAGAGTGCAACATGGGAGGTCGGCCTTCACGTTTCCACTTCACTATAACATCGGAAACAGTAGACCTAGGTATGTTCAGGAGGGTGAAAATCTCGCGCACAGACTTCTTACAGAAGTAGCACCCGACCACGTTGAAAGTCCGTGAGTCCCTCATACCGTCCCATTCTGCTGTCTCGCGGTGTCTGCTGACTCGTTGACCATGTGTTTCACAAGGTAGATGGCACTACTATGTTATCCTCTATGATAAACACACATTTCGCGGGGTGTGCGGATACTTTTGATCACATAGTGTAGGCACACTGATGTATTGAGGATTTGCAACATCCGCTTTGACTTTTATTGAATGTGTATTTTGCAGAGTTTTGTGTGCTTTGCCAATTTTGTAACCAATATTTAATAGCGATAGAGAATATCTGATCTCATATTGTAAATTTGGGGCATTGGAGCAAAGTTTGTACGCTCTAAGAATATCTGAAAAATCTACGTCACCTGTTTGAAGACTACTCATAAAAGCCGGTAAATACCAATTACAGCATTTGTTTTGTCTTCAGCGCATCATAACTTTCTTTAAAAGCTGTGAAACGGTTGACGTGAAAGTTTCGAACCATGGAGTTTGAGATTTTAACACTTCTCTTTCCTTCTTTTAATATTCAAATACACATATCCATACCCAAATAAAAATACGTAGAGTCTTCTGGAGTTAGGCGAAAAGCACTGCACGAAGGAATTGCTTACAGTTATAAGGAGGACGACTATGATTAATAATACAGGTTTATCATGATGTATGTTCATTCCATTATTGAGTACTGAAGGAAATGCGTAAATATAAATCTTTCTGTAGTATTTTTACTATCACCACTCTTTCTTACTTAAATATGTGGATATCGTCTGCGTACAGTAGAGTTTCAACAGTGGTAACCAGTAAAGGCCCATAACTAAGCTATGCTTTAGATAAAGCATGACTGATAATGTTGATGATGATAATATGAAGTGGAAGCGAAATACGCTATTTCTTCTTTCTTAATCATATTTGTGAAGTAAAATGCTTTATACTTGGCTAATCAAGCATATTCCTGCTTGACAACAATAACAACCACCGGCGTTACAGACCGATAGGTCCTAAGCCTGCCTCAACGCCATCTGTTCGCGCTTGGTGGAACTGTGTCAACCTCGGTGACGGCAGTGTGATGAGCTCTGCCACGCGTCACCTAGCCACGAACCGGCGTATTAGGGGCTTTCTAGACCGAGTGGCCGTCACGTCTTTATTCACGTGACTCCCCAGTTTACCTCACGACGCTGGGTGGACGCCGAAAAGTGGGACTCCATCCGGGAATTGAACCCGGGACCACGCGTACATGAGTCCAACGCTCTAACCACTAGACTATGGAGTCCCTACAGAACAAGCATACTTGTGAAAATATACCTACAAAACTACGGAAAAGTACCAGGTCCAAGTGCTAGATATATTTAAAACTGTAACTAGATAGCCAGTTAATAACCAATTGATTTGGTAGTTTTGGAGTGTTTTGAACATGTGTTTCTTGAGATGTAATGTTTAAAACCAATTTTAAATTCATTATAAAAGACTTGATCATCACAACAGTTCTATCAAACTAGTGATTTGTTAAAAAGAAAGATTTATCCTCAGGCTATTTTAGCAGTCGGCAGGACGATAAGCATTCATATATTCACTAAAGACTGTTCATTCAATTCTGCATCTAACCTCTTTAAATCATTAGCTTCATGGCAATAATAATAATAATAATTTAGTTAAGAGGTTATTTAATTGTTCTAACTTACATGGTGAGTGTTTTATCATAGAATAGAATATATTTAGGAGTTAGGATGTCCGAATACACATGCAGTATTATATTTAGCGAAATATTTCATATGTGTACATGTGTGTTTATTTTATTGCGCAGTTGCAAGGAATATTATATGGAATAAAAGCAATAAAACCATATAAATTGTACCTTCCATTTCTGCAATAGAGTTCGAAACTAATACTTCGATTTGCGATGTTAAGTGCATTTGTTATATCTTTGTTGAAATTGCTGAATACGTTCGAGTAATGTCCGCAACTTTTGTTTCGCAAATAACGAAACTAAATTCAGGCTGTGACATTACGCGGAACAGACGCGATGAAATGTCGGTGTGCACCTTGTTGAAATATTCACTCAACTGTGAATAGAATAGGTCGAATCATCCGTACCCGTTGAACTGATTTGTGAATGACTAATAAAAGGAGTAGAGAAAATGGATAGTGCAGTATTGATTGATTTTTAGACGAAAATTCTGTCAAGGAAGCGCAAATTGAACGTAGCTGTTACCGTTTTTGATAGATGCGGACATTACTCGAGACTATACAATATGTTTCAGCTACAGGTATTGGTTAAAAAAAAAATACGAACAGCTGTAGGAAACGGGGTGTTTTGTTTCCAGCTTGGCATCACTGACCTGACACGAGTGTTTGTCATAGCAGAGGCTAGGCACTGGCAGACAATATGCCATTGGAGAAAGCGCTGTAACAGTAACGAGTG
>JAGDQP010027516.1:1931-24922 GCA_022664845.1 Lepisma saccharinum
TGTGTGTGTGTGTGTGTGTGTGTGTGTGTGTGTGTGTGTGTGTGTGTTTTTTTTTTTTTTAAGCCGTGAAATTTGAATATTGAAGGAACATTACAGTAAATCTCGTGAAGAAAAGAATTGAGGTTCAGGTGGAAGCAGAGATACAGAGTGGTGAAACTATTTTTATGCCAGGCTGTGTGAAAACGAAATCACTTTTTTAAAACCTGTATTCATGCTTTTTTCAGAGTCGTACTTTAAACTGCCGAGACAACCCTGGTACAGAAAACATTGTCACATCAGTGGTCATGCATTTTTCCAGTCGAGACAACCCTGCTGTATCTCTTAACCTTTTTGAATCTCACTAATTATTTTAGAACGGAATGTTAATTGTGTAAATTTCAGATTTTTAAATAACTGTTTATCAGAGGTGTTACACTCTAAAAGAAAAATAAGTAAATTTATACTAGACTGTGTCCCTTGAATCAGTTGATTCTCACTCGAGATATGTATAGTGCACCTTAATATGTAAACTTAAGATTTTAAAATAAACTCTAACCAGAGACATTTAATCACTGAAGTTTACAGTATTTGTATAATTTACAGTGCATAGCCACCATCTAGAGTGGGGGGGATTATGCAGAGCTCTGACTTCAAATTGTATTTAATAGAAGCTTTGTCATATTCGAATTACCAGTAGCTTGGCTTTCCCTTACATAGTCCGCTGAAAATGAAATTTTGATTCAGAATTTTGACCATAAAATTTTTGTTGAAGGAAATTTTTTGAAGCATAGTATAGTAAATATGATTGTATCTTAGGCCCGTTTACACGAGTGGGTAAGACCGCCGCGTTTTTCCCGCTCGTGTAGATGGGATCTTTAATGTGTTGAACAACACAGCATCTGAAAATTTGTCCTTTGACATACCAGAGATGATATAATGTAGTTGGCGCCAGTCTCTGCAAAATAAGATGACGTCACGCAGCACGACACACAGATTTGCGCAATGTGAATAAAAGTAATTGTGGTTCTGAAAACATACGAGGTTAACAGCACGTATTCTATGTAAAGAAATCGTGCACTTCATATGGATTGTAATGTCGATTAGCACCCCACCCAATTAAGCCGGCCATATGCAGCGTCGAGAGTTGCTATGGTGTGCTCGTGGTGGGCATATTAAGGCTGGTACGTGTATGATGGTGTCAGGATATCTGATGTTGTCTAAGGGAATCCAGGCACATTTTTTAAAAAAAATAAGTTAACTAGATTAATAGATAGTAAATCGTATAAATGTTTGAGCTTGTACAGATAAATTCTCAGATGATAGAACTATATTGTTGCCGCGAAAACAACTGTGAGAGTAGATCTTGCAACTAAGGTGTGTAAGTGATTGTTATGGTAAATGGGCAATATGCTGATTAGGATGTTCATACAGTTTACTGACGAAGAACCGAATGTATGAGGATTGTAAAGCAGTTCTGAAAGGTATTTGCCAGTATGTTTGGTTGACAGTAAGCAAGTAGGATGAACTGTCGTATTTTAGTATAAACGTGAATACTCATTTATATACTGGTTCCTCATTTATATAGAACATTTTCCAGGAAGGAGAAGGAATTGGATCTTAGCTGCCTGCTTGTCTCATTAATTTAGTTAAAACTTCTAGAAACAGAAGCGATAAGTAAAAATAGCATAATTTATTATTATCTGTTCTTAATACAATTAATTAAAGAAACTGCGGAGCTGTTGTTTGTTTGCCTAACTAAAAATAATATTTTGAAACTACTGATATTGAGCACTTAACTCGTGCCTCCTTTATTCAGACCTCTGGACCGAGCGGCCGTAGCTCAGTGGTAGAGCGTTTTGGCTAAGTATTCGGGAAGTCGTGGGTTCAATTTCATCAGCTGACCATGCTGACTGAAGTTTTTCTCAGCCACCAGGCAAATTCGGGGATGTTACCTTGAACTTAGGCTCTAGCCGACACCTTCCCGCATCCTTTCCACTCCCCTATTCCGGCCTGAGCCTTGGATGCCTAAAGGGATAAATAATTCAAATTATAGACTCCGTAGACGCCAGCCAGTTTTTCCTTCCCCGTCCCTATTCCGAAAGTGGTAGCCGAGGAACGTCATCCCACCAGCTTGAGAAAGGTTCTAATTGCTGTTTCAACCTGTAATTCTAAATTTAAGAAATAGTTTCCGTAATTCAACACAGCAATTTTCTTATCCGTTGTGTGACTCAAGTTCTCGTCTTATTGGTTCAACAGCACGCGTCTTTCCGATATTTACAAATTTTTCTCTTGGAATCTTCAGCGTTGCCCCTTGTGGAATGCTACAGACAATAACTCGTTCTGGATTCCAGTCTGACATTTCAATCGATTGGAGATATGCACAAGATTCAGATGTGCTATTTAAAGAATTCGCTGATGGGTGACGTCAGGTACAGGCGTATGGGACGAAAACTTGTTTCTCAAACAGAGATGGGATTTCCCAACTTCCTGCAGTGCGCTTATGGCAAAATAGTTATTGGTAGGATCGTATTTTTAAAATGAGCACTGGCCATTAAGGTAGGGTAGTTAAGATACTAGAAGACCTTCATGTATTGCATCTACAGTTCTAAAATGGACTTTAGCATGAGAAAGCTTGGGTTTCTAGAAAGAGAAAAATTGTGAAACGGACAATGTCCATGCTGTAGTTTGTAACATTAATGTGCACTTGTTGCTGCTGGGCGTGTGTTAAAATCAAACATGCACACGGAGGCAAATTTAAATTTAAAAAAGTGTGTGTGGGTTTCTAAAAAGTAGGGATTTCTGGCATCTGGCTCTTCGGACTATTCTCTTTTATTTAAGGTGTTTATTTTTGGACTTTATTTCGAGCTTCGCAATTGAATTATAATTATGATGGCTTATGCAGGTCTTTATATTACTAGAATTAAACAAGACAGTAACTTTGCGTGCAAGCTAGTTTTTTACCCCCTTACACACGGTCCGATTTGCTCCAGACATGCCGGAAGACTTTCTGCATGAAGGAAATCGTAAAAGTAGTGTAGCATTGCTTTAAATGGAGCTTTGTACACGTTCAGACAAGGAGTTCTTCAGGTTTTTTGCCGGACAGCTACCGGAAGGCTCCACTGGGTTTTCCGATTGTCTGAAGGCGGATCTTGTTACAGTGGCAATGCAAAAGCAATGAGCGCTTGCAGACCTTCAGGTTTGTATCAAACAATGTAGGCCCGGTTTCAGTGTTTCCATCCCACTGTTTTATAATTAAATCTCCTGTTTCTTTGCATTACGTACTGTTTTACTGTTAATTTTCTTCCTTAAATACCATAAACTTTTCTATTATTAAAAGATAATATAAAAATCCATCGTGGTGTACTCCATAACGTAGAAATATTAACAGTTTATGTGTGATATATAATGTTATAAGTGTTGATTTCCGTACTTGTCTCCCCAGTCCCTCATTCTTGCTTCTTGTTTGTTTTTGTCACAAGACTTCCTTTTTTCTCTTGTGCAAAAGAATTATTGTTCAGCCATGATTTATTGAATATTGGGGACTGCACGAACGCTGTAACCCGATCTCGTGTAAGACAAAACAAAAATAGCCGAACTTGTAAACAAAATCTTATGTGGACAACAGCATACAAAGAGAATTACCTCAGTATCGCAGTCATTTGTTTCCGATAGAGAGTTTAACCAACGAAGTACAACGATTGCTTTAACCCAACGAGTGAATTCTGTCTTCAGGTTTCCTTCCGATATGTCGGAAGCATGCGGATAATGTTGTGTTGATGAGGAAAGGGAGAGAGAGAAAGAAATATAGTCTATACAGTGTGTTCCATAACTCATGTTCCTTTTTTCTTTTTAATTTTGGAATAGAATGAATCCATGCTTTTCACTGTAATTTTGCTAGCACGTGAGGAAGGGGTGGGTGGATGAGTATGTAAAATTGAATAAGATTAATTACAGATAGATTAGACCCAGGGCCGGATTTATACGTCTAGTCGCCCTAGGCCCATGACTTCCAGCACCCCCCGTCCCTCCACCCTCACCACTTCCGTCATTTCCTCTTCCTACCCTCACATGAAAAATGACTCTCCTCCGTCTTCTAGCCATTAATAATAATAACGAGATAATTATTAAACTCTGGTAGTGTGGTTATTTACAAAATACGTTTAAATAATATTATAACAAAATTGTTGTAGGCTATTGTTGAAAATTTTTTAATTACACTGAAGGAGAATGTACTACAAACTGTTTTTCAATTTTATTATTTATAATATTGTTTTTACATTTCGTTCACGGCTTCTATGCAGCTTTAAGAAGAATCTTAGTTTCAGTCATTTTTGGATTCTACTTTTTGTAACATCACAAATGGCTCATTGCAGTTTAGTGATAGATTTACAATTTTAACGGTTACAAACTAAAATTTCTTAAGCACCTTTAGAAAGTTTTAAAGAAGAAAAAGTCGAGAAATTAACAATTCCAATCACAATACAAAACACTAAAATTTCCTGAAGACATTTATAAAGTTTTAAAAAATCTAAAAAATAAAATAAAATATAATTACATTACAAAACACACAGCACACAAAACACTTATATAAGGACATACAAAAACACTTTAAAGTAAATTAAAGAATGATAAAGTCGTCATATTTTCTCCTCACTATCTAGCATTTATTGACTCATCCTCTTTTCCACTTCTCGTTATGTAAGAAAAAAGAAACGTAGATTTACAGAATTGAATCGTGCTATGTACTGATATCTGTTGGTAATTATATCGGTCCATCCGCCAATACGTCGTCCCTAAGAACTAGCAAGTTCAAAGTTAATTAAATCTCTAGGCATGGACAAAAGCGACACTAGAAACTCATTAGCTTCGTTGAATACGTGGGCAGCTCTTTGAATTTTAAACACCATCTCCGGGAATATTCATCTCCTGAAGAAAGTCAAGTTACGGAGGAAATGTTTCTTCTGTCATAAAAGACACGTTAAGATATTTTAAAAATTTGTAAGGTCTCTAAATTCATCTTTGGATCAGACCAGGGTAGGGTATGGGAGGGTAGCGGCCGGTATCTTAGTTAAGGTATCATTCTGACGTTTATCTGGTGTAACTGAAGGAAACTAAAGGGAAATGCCAGTCAGGATGATTGGCAGCCGGTACCTACCCATTGCTGACCTGAAAAGACACTTTAGTTTTCCTCATATACAAACATTACCGTAAATTACGCCTTCATGCATACTTAACACAAAGTATCTCTTGCCCATTAGCAGAGGTATCGATAACAACAACGCCCTATATGTAACATAGACTTAAAAAATAGAAAAAGTTTCAAAAGACATACTTTTCTTAAACAATTCCTTCTAAAAAGTAAAAAAAAAAAAATGTTTATGCATGACTAAAAAGAAAAGCATGAGGTGCGCTCTCATATACAGTCACTTTATAAATTCTTCAATTGGTGCGCCCTATGCTTTCATTTTAAAAGTCATGCATAAGCATTTTTTTTTTTACTTTTTTAGTACGAATTGTTTAAGAAAAGTTTGTCGTTAAAAGTTCTTTTTTTTTTTTTTACCCAAATCCTAAAGTGTTCTGCAATCAGTCAAACGCCAAATCGTTGCAGGGTAGTATTTATGAGTAATATTAAAAAATAAATAAATATGCTCTCAAATTATATAAAATAGAAATATATGAAAGTAGCGATGGAATATTGTGTTGTCACCGGACTTTGTCGTCACTGTACAAACTTTCATTATTGTATGTGATCGGGTATTGCGTTAAATTAACGTTGGAAGATTTGAGGACACCAGGAGCCATTGGTGGTATTCAGAGCGGTGAGGGATCACTGAATTTGTCCTTTGAATGCCACGCTCACAATAAGCCGACGCCATCTTTGTGAGCAAAGATTTTGGCGCTCACTTGTGAGCCGGACCTCCCGGAAGTGCGGTTAGTGCGACTGCAATATGGCTTCCGGCGGAGAGGAATATAGTATAACCTACGAGTTTAATCAGAAATATTACCAAATAACGACAAGCCATGAGGTGCATATGCAGCTTCAGTCTGGTATTCATATTTAATCCGTCTTGCAGCTTCACATTCATATTTTTATCCGTCGTCGATAAAAAACGGTAACATATGCGTGGCGTGTCATATTTACTATTTTTGTGCTATGCGATATTCAATTTTTCGTGGAACTTCAACCATATGCTTTATAAAATTCAACTGTTTATTGAGCATAAACAAAATTAGGCATCCGAAGGATCCCGCTGTGAGCACTCACTCACTGGAGATCACTCTCACTGAGCCGCTCACTGCGCTGAATGAAGCCATTGTGAACTAAAGAAAAGAGTGTAATAATGATTGTTGGTGTGTACAAAGACAAAAATAGGAATATATAATGTTCCTAAAATAGGCTCTTATCTTTGTTGTACTACGTCTAATGTAGATTAACGTAACTTTAAATTACCTGAAGTCAGTTATTTACGACGGGGTCAGGCGGTTCAGAGGTGACGGCGCTCTCTCTCAATGATTTTTTAAAAATATTTTATTCGTCTAAATATCGGGTTTTAAATAGCAAATTATATTTTTCCTTGTAAAGTGCGCCCCTAGGCCCTGGCCTAGTGGACCTATGCATAAATTCGGCCCTGATTGGACCAACGTTTCATTCTCTTTCGAAAACTGCGAAAGCGATTTTTTTTTTAAATTAGAGTGGATTCGTTTTAATTCAGCCTTAACATTGTTTTCCATAAGCAGAAAATCACTTTCACAGTTTTCGCTACGGTAGACAAAGAAACGTTTGCCCAATAATTAACCGTATTCAAGTTTTACATACGTCACGTGGTAGCAAAATTACAGCGAAAAACATTGATTCTTCCCAAACTTTAAAAGGAAAAGGAACAGGAATTATTGAACGCACTTTATGGAGAGAGAGAGAGAGAGAGGGGGGGGGGGGGCAGAGGGGAGTGAAAGCGCTGCATAAATTATATATATATATATATAATTTAGAAAAAACGAGAGAGAGATTTCAACACTGTCTCTCTTTCTTTCTGTCACCCTCTTCACTTCCTCTCCATTCGCCTTCTTCGCGCGAAAGCCTTTCATTGTTTAATGAATAAACATTGCGAGAAACAGATGTTGCAAACCGGATCGGATGGAAACCTGAAGTGCTTCAGGTTTTCTTCAGACAAATCGGAAGCTTGCCGGATAATGTGTAAATAGCCTTACAAGTATTTAGATAAATCGTCTGGTAGATAAGATAAAATTAATTGTATGGGCAGTAACAGAAATCGTCTGGTATTATGTACAAATATTATTATTATACTTATAATTAAAGAGCTTAATTGTGGTAAAATCTTGGTTTGTGCAAGTCACTTTAGTATTGTGAGCTTCGTAATTTCTTGCAACATTACAACGTTTTTCTACAGAATTCTTGTATCCAGGATTTTCACTATTCTTAGAAATTTTGTTCTTATTCTAAGTTGATTGTAGGAATCAGTTCTAAATTAACGAAATGAATCTCGTTTCAGGAGTTCGAGTTTCTGGATCTCTCGGAAACTGATCCAGATGAACGTACTTACCTGCATAAAGTACTGTTTCAGTCTGATCCAAGCATACGATCCCCAGAATTACCGTGGGATAATTTGCCAGAAGAGAGTCATCCAGTACCCGAAGAAGAATGGGCTTCATCTAATCCTTACGGTAAGTTGGCATTTTTAGGTATTGGTGTTGATTACTCCAGGTTTTTAATTGATGTATTTCTAGTTTAGTGTTATTTGCGTGAACTATTTTGTTGTTGGCGCCCGTTTGTCAGATTTTTCTCAGGACATTTTGAGTCTCCCGTGATACTGAGTGAATTGTTATATTAACATCCTAAACTAGCAGCTGAACTGCGGACGGGATATACAGTTTTACGTAAAGTGGGTTCCGAACCACTGCGTTCAATGGACTTGTTACAAATTTTCCAGTTTAAATAATTGGAAGCGCTCTTGTTTCAGAAAACGCATGCTCTTGTTTTCGCGCGTCTTGAATCATAGTGCTGCCACCTAGGTGAGCAAATCTTGTAAGGTTCAAGCCTCGTGGCTTCAGTTTGAAAAGGTAAGGGTTCAGAGGACATATGGAATTATATTCTTCGTCATTTGTTAGTGACGTAATGAGTAACAAATATAATTATAAACCTCGAATATGGACCAACTGTAAGGTGAAATGATTTTAGTGCATCAGGGTAGCGATGTGGATTCATTAATCGAAGGAAAGTTGGGATCGTTACGGAATTTACACACTTGAGGATCGTTCCAATACCCACGCACTGGATTAACCGACTTGGTATTTCGATGATCCACCATTTTCGTGCTCCTGTGTCGTAAGTACAATTCCGAAATAGTGTGTGTATTTTGTTTGTGTGATTGAAGCTTATTTGTATGTTTCATTATTTATGTTGTGTATTAAGTTCATGGATAGTAACAGCTTCGCTTTTCGAATTCCACAATGTGGTGATAATTTATTATGTCTATTTAAAAAAAAAAAAGTTTGCACGTGGTTACTACATACCACGCGATTGCTGTAAAATCATACCTGCGAAAAGGCATATTCTTATTCAGGTTGGAAATTACTGCCTTAAACGTAAGTGATCAGTATAGTAAATAACAGGAGATTTTTGAATTAAGGCATATCCTAGTGAACGGGCAAAACCAGTTTGGCCTAATACTTTTTACATTAAATTATCCCCATAGGACGCATGCATGTTTGTGCGACGATTACACTTCATTGATGGAAGTCTGTATACGAAATTTTGTGAAAGCATGCAATAGGTTAATTTTTTCAATGGTAACTCAAGGAATAGCTAAAGGTAACCGGGAAGAAAATGTTGATGGGCAATAGCCTGTGTGGTCACCTGTCTTGGATAGAATGATGCACCCGGATAGTTAAAATAATGAGAAAATGTTCTGTTGCAAGTCCAATAATGTAATGCAAAGGAACGAGGATCAATATATATATTTCTTTATTGTTTTATTTTGTAGTAAAAGTATGTTAATGGTTATGGTAAGAGATAGCGAGTGAGTGTACCAATCATGGACCATTCCATGTTCAAGCAAGGAAAGTTTGTGTAATAAATGAATGAAATTGAAATCTTGCTTGTGTGTTTTAAGCTGTTTTGCTATTTAACTTGTGTATGAGTATTTGCGTAACGAAATTTATATTAGTCAAGACTCGAATACTATACTAACATCTAGTGACGTGGGGCAGAATCCACTCAGTACCCCTTTATTGTATTTACTTGTCTGTATTCCAGTACTAATTCCTGGTATTTGTATAAGATATTTGGGACCTGGTTTATCGACAGCAGGTATTCACAAAGTGGTGATGGGCATGCAAATGCCGCTAGTGCTTCAACACCGCTACAAACTCTAGCTGGATTTGAACACGTGACCATGTGCACAGAAAGCGAGCACTCTTAACCTCTCGATCACCCTGAGTTCCATTGACCCTGAGAACTGGAAGCAATTGTGTAAGACGTGGTATAATGAAGTACTGTAACTGCGTGAGCGGTTGTTTACTGTCACTGACTGGGTGAAAATATTTAGTTGGACTTGATCCCGAGGCCCGGTGGGAACACAAGTGGTTCGGGGCCCACGTTAAAACTGTAGGTCCCATCCTTAGAAGCTTACCAGCTCGTTTAGGACGTTAATAATAATTCAGTTTGGTTGGACTCAGTTCGTAAGGTCATACCATGAAGTGACGGTGTGTTTTGTTAAATGCAGTTGATGATCGTGTTATCGGACACTGCAGTTAGTCCCAAAAGTTCGTATCCAGCCGTAAATTTCTTCTCCCAATAAATTTGGAATAAATCCTCCTATTTGAATTTATTTATGGTCTTTAGGTATCTCAGGCCGGAATAGAGATGGGGAAAGGTTGTTGGAAGGTAGTCGGCCAAGCCCTAGATAGTAGGTTCCACCCCGGCATTTGCCTGGTATGAGTAAGGAAAAACCTGCCAGGATAGGAGGCCATTGTTATCGATTTCTAAGTCAACGCTCTAGCGCTCTGTATTGATCGATTTGAATACGGCGTCCTGTAACGTAAAGATATAATTTTCTGTAACAAAAATCTGTAGTCATAACGGTCTCTTCATTCTATAGTTCTTTGGGAAAGATTTTACGTCTGGGCACAAACTACTGTCCTTGACTATACATAGTTTAGATTTAGTACTCGTAAGTTCGTGCGTAATGTAGATAAGAAATACCATGTTGGCGTTCGTAAGACAATTGCAATTATACCTATTCGTATTAGGTAATAACAGTACCATCCTACTTGGTTCAGTGGCTACAGTTGCGAACGTAGGAGGTTCGAGTTTGCTGCCATCTATCCTTCAGTATCACAATAAAGATGTCTGAAAGATCCTGGTTTCTACCTTTTTAAAGTTCGCCCTCAGGACGGTGCACGCCGGAGAATGTCACCTCGAGGCATGTGGCGTGCTCTACCAGGATAAAATACTTAAAATTAGTCGTAGGTTGTACTCTGGGATACATCTCAGAGAAATAACCAGTTAAGTTTGTGAGGTAGCCTTCTTTTCTACGATATTAGGTTTGCATCTCACTGTGTGTGTATATCCCACTATGAACGCTTTAATTTGCCTTTGAAACCGTATTTGGAAGGCGTTTTTGATCGAGATATGTAGCTTTGTAGCTTTGAATTTAAGTGACAGGTCATTGACCTATTATTGCCACTAGTTTATAGTAATATAAGGGATTCTTTGTATTCTTTTTTGACTCCGTATAGCAATAGATATTTTGCATTATAATGGAAATATTGATGAGAGTTCAAGAGATCGTGAGAGTGGAAAAGTAAAGGATTGTTAACGTTTTCCGGTCTTTTGTTACCACTACGTAAATGGTATTTAAAGGAACTACTTCCTTTCCATCAGTTCATTGTGTTAGGTGCTATTTTCTTGCATATTTATCATCTTCAGATTTTCTTCATTCCGGCCTGTGTGACAGTTTCTTCTAACGACACGATTTCTTGTATCATCTTTTAACTAAAACATTCGTGAAGTCTTAAAGTAAGTTAAGGAAGAGGGTATATGAATAACGGTACTGTGTCCGTAAAACCCAGGTTATTAGGAGATTTTTAATTAATTTTTTAAATATTTGGCAGTTGGCCTTGTACATTTCACGGCTAATGTTGATTAGGTTAAATAGTGACATTGTGTATTCTCTGTTTTGTTTCCTGTTTTTTTTTTTTTTTTTTTTTTTTCGTAATATGTTACAAAGACCATATGTGGAACTACTTTCATGTGTTCAACTCTTCGAAGCTGGTATTCTCTTTTAGCGGTAATGTGGAAATATTTTGTCTGAAAAAGAATTAATATTTTATGTATAATGAGGTTAATTTCTAATTAGACGACGCGTTTTCTGAGGAACATAATAGAATAACTGCATATACCAGCTCAAAATAGCTGTTATATAGGTGCCTGTTGACCGAGGCTTCATGCTACGACGGAAGTTTTCAAACATACTAATGGAAATTGCGACAGAGTGATATGTTCAGATTCACTAATATCATAGACTTCATAATAGATAGACTTAGCACACTTTCCCATTTCCGGCTGCGCTAAAACTAATGTTTTTTTTTTTTTTTTTTGTTCAGAGCACGCGATTTTTAATCAGTCCGTTAAGTAGCTCTGCCATAGACCTTGTAGTAGAATATGACGTCTATGGCAGAGCTACCTAGCGGGTGGATTCAAAATCACGTGCTATGAACAAAAGTCCATTAATTTTAGCGCAGCCAGAAATCGGAAAGTGTGCTAAGTCTATCTATTATGAGGTCTATGCTAATATGTTGCCGATGAATACACAAGTGTTCTTTCACAGCAGGTTGGGAATTGCCATTTTTCCACTGAACTGAACTACTACTAGTCAGCATTTGTCCTGTCGGCGTATGTAAGGATTAGCTTTCCGAACATGCATTTAACCTTAATTTCCATTATGGTAGCTAATCTTGAATGTTGGACGGTAAACCTTTACACTTTTTGTACACTTCGCCAATATTCCAGCCGTTATTTCGGTACCGTACAGTTAGTATGGGCAGCTGATTTTTTTTTTAGTTTATTAACTCTGTTTAGGACGTAAATTCTCTTAAGAAAATTTCAGGGTAGGTTTCGATATGATCTCATTAATTGTCTCCTTGTCAGGAGGGAAGAGAAACACACTTTGGACCTTTTCGATTTCTGATGGAGAACACATTACGATATCTTGCAAGGGAATTCTGAAGAGAAAAAATCACGGTAGCCAGTGTGCCGATGTCCGAACTATTTTCGAAAATTCAGGATGCAGGTTAAATTATATTACTAAACCATTAGACATCTTTGAATGTGGTGGAATCTGAAGCTTTGCAACGAGGTATGAATCATAACTCGGACAATTAGAGGGATCACTAGGACCGTCAACATGAGGGTCTTCGATTTTCTTAAAATCCCTTGTCGTCCTATAAAGGTTAATTCGTACTCTGTGCAGTATTTTCGTTTATGAATACAGCTTGAGTTCTCTTAATAGTGCTGTTATTACTCAGAAACAATTAAAACCAAATACGTTAAAGACTCCCCATTAGTAAACATATTGTACTTCCATATTTAGCGTTGTAATTTAGGTAATAATCAATTATCTGGAATATTGGTCCCCAGTTAATCCGGATAATCGATGCTCTACTGTACTTGTTCATTTACATTCCTTATGGGAAGATATTTAGATTACAATGTAGAAATTTTTGAAATTACATTGTTCTTAAATGATGCGTTATATCAAATACTTGTTTCGTACAACTCGAAGTTATGCATACGGAATGCGCACTTAGGACCACCACTAGATTATTTACATATAGTGTACGTTATGTTTGGAATGAATCATTATATAGGCCTATTTCGAGGTTTCTATGATTTAATTTCAGGCAAAGACCAAGTTGGCGAACAGTTTCGTTTTGAATTCTTTAGAAAGTGATAAATACCACACATTAATTCCTTGTGTAAATTGATCCACAGAAACCACACCGTTTTACGCCATTGGGGCGGTTCTTGAATTTATTTTCTTCAAAGGTTGAGGGAATGATCTTTGTGTTTGTTAGGTTACTTTCAATCTAACAAGATATTTCTTCGTGGGGAGCGAATCAAATTCCATTGAAATTCTGTTTTGTAAGTTAAATGTTCGCTTTCAGGAATAACCGGTTTCATCACTTAGACATCTTTGTCTTTTTATACTTATGCACAATATATTAACAGGAAGTTATCTTCCATATAATTCAAGGGTAATTTGCTTATACGCGGAATCTAGATTAATTGAATATGTTGCGCTAAATTACTGCCAATTGGTGAACTACATGCAGAAGTTCTCACCACGATATTTTAGAAACTGTCTTTGTTGAGTTTCTCTGCTATGTATTTACAAGTTCATCATTTCCTCACTCAGATTGGTGACTTTCTTGTACTTTTACTGTTAATATCGCTTTGATAATATTTAATGCAGTGTACCCTCTTATTCTAGAACAATCTGAATTTACATGGACTCGAAAGTAATCTGTCTCCCGGGTTTTATAACTAGTTCCTTCAAATACCCTATAATGAGAAGTATAGTATTCTACAAGGGTATAACATGTTACTAGAGCTTTTAATACAGTACTGATTGTAATATTTTATGCTTCTAGGGAAGAGCTTCGAACATAATTCGGTTACGAATATATACGATATGTTTAAAATACTACGGTAATATTTATTTTTCGAATTTACGAGGCGGCCTCGCTCCAACCCCGACATTTTTAAGTTTTCAGAATATTTAAAAACTAGGAGTACTATCAGAAATGTAAGCGTACTAGAAACTTCTAAATTACTATGAAATACAATGGACAACGATCTCGAAATCTTGTCGATTGATGAGTACTGAGACTTCAATTAAATAATGACGTCATAATGTTTGAATCACTCATCAATGGACAATATCTCGAGATCGCTGTCCATTGTATTTCATAGTAATTTGTAAGTTCTAGTGCGTCATGCGCTTACATTTTTTTTTATAATCCTCTTAGTTTTTGAAATATTTATTAAAAAACGTTAAAAAGTGGGGGAGGGCTCTTAACACTGGCTCATTTATTTTAATTCGCATTTAAAGTTCTCAGATGTCTATGTAGACCACTAAAGTATCAAGCTGGTAAGACTAGTTCGTCACGCACTACATACTCGCTTCGAACTTGAAGTTTGTGAACCAAACATCTGACGTCACTTCCTGGCAAATTCGTACTCGTAGTACTCACTAAGTATAGTATTTTTTATTTCATGAGAACCTTTTTCCCAAACCACTTCCCCAGAAACCCCCTACCGGGCCAAGGAAGTGACAGGGTCCTGCCGTAAAACATTTATTGCCCTGCTTTTTTGCAGGGTTTACATCCTCTAGAAATTTAGTTTGAATTTGTTTGTGTAAGTGTGAGGATAAGAAAATCAGAATGTCAAATTTTTTAGAAAATAGTTCTCTGGTGTAAGTCCCGAAAAATGGAAGAAATATATAAAACATGTAGAAAAGATTGAAGTGAAATAGGGGCCTAGAATCCGTTTTCGACAGCAGTTGTACGCGTCTTTTATTGAAGTGTCTGACTCAGCGGAGAACAGCGATGACTCGGATGGTCTAAGCGCGGATACAGAATAAATCTTTAGGATAAGTTCATAAATTTTATGCATTTATATATTTTCGTACATTTTTTCAGCATGATAAACATATCACTCGTCAAAATTATCTTAATCATTGGTTAGAACTTCTTTTCTGGGGGAGGAGCCAGACTCTATTTCTTTTTTGTGCCATGTCTTTATACAGATGTAAAATATCTCTAATAATAATATAATAGCTATGACGCATTTATCGACATGTTACCGAGGGAAAACTGTAAACATCAGTAAGGATAGCCGGCACCGGAAATCGAACCTGGGTCCTTTCGATTATAAGTCAAGAATTCTACCGACTGATCCTTATTCAGATCAACTTTGTTTCATAATGAATCTTTGAACGAGGAGTCCTGTACTATTCACAAAGAGTAAAGTTTTTGCGAAGCGTTTATTTTTGGTGAAAGTAAGATTTTGTTATTCTTTAGGTTGGCAACGTCGTTCATCTGCCAGTATTTACAATGCGGTTAGAAGCACGTGCCCTGTGGGTTAAAAGATTTTGTTTCAGACTAGGGACGACGGTTCACATGTTATGGAAGAAACTATACCTTCTGGACACAGGAATAAAGGTTAATGTAAAGCAACGATCTTCAACAAAAGATGGTAGTACTATCTCCGTATATGTCTAATGTATTTTTATCGTTGCACGAAATTTCAATGCTGTTCGTACAAATTCAAGTCTAGGGAGTTCAGACTTTCAAAGAAGAAAGTGCATAACCAATTCAAGAGTTCGGTCAGTACCGATTTTTTGTTTTCATTTTTCTTCATTGTTGAAAGAGCTTCGTTGTTATAGGTTTTGATATTCACAACAATCAAGCAATGTTAACAATGAAGAAAAACGAAAATAAAAAAATCGGCATTGATCAAACTCTTGAATTTGTAGGAGCAGCATTGAAATTTCGTGCAACGATAAAATACATTAGACATATCCGGTGTTTTTGGAGATCGTTGCCTTACCTTCTCAATGTACAGTCTAGGATAAAATAACACTGTAATTAAGAATAGTTCAATATATTTCTTCGTCCCTTGGATAACACGGGAATTACAAATCAAGGATAACTACATCTTAATGAAATTTAAAGGTGCAGTTGCAGTTTTAGTGTAAAGGAAACATGTTTTGCAGTCTGTACTTTTCAGGTGTAGTAGATCGTTTGAATTTTGAGGTGACGCTAGGGTTTGTTTCAGGTTCAAATCGTGTTTTCTCATTCCACACGGGAAGTAGATGTGTGGTACTACTATATTAACATTTCATGAGATGGATGTTTTAAGTTCTGATGTATTTTTCTGTGAAGAAAAAGCGTTCATCACAGTAACTAGAAGTAGTATGTTTTGCTACTGGAAGTGATTGCTATCGCTTCTCCATTCATTTAGTGAAAACTAGCGTCCAAAAAAAAAGTTGCTTCATTGAGCGAATAATATGTTGTTACTTATTAGGCATTACATATCTATCTCCTGGTGGGCATCTTTGATATTTTAATGTCTGAGATCCTGTTTTATAGGCCCCATGTTGTTACGATCTTCTAAATTTAAAAGAATATGGAAAAGGCGTATCTGGGCACGTTAAGTAAAAACTGCACGATATATCATTCAGTCAAATTTTTCACATGTGCACACAAGTACACTACATTAAATTACTATAGGTAGGGGTCAAAGGAGATCTGAGCATGTTTAGAGTTTAATAATATAGTTTTCTCAGACTATCCGTTTCGACAAATATATTCTCACTTAAAACCAGACTAGTTTTAGGAATTTAGTCAGGAAAATTTTAATTGGTGTTGCTTGAGAGAATCCAACTAATGGGTAAGTTGTAGCGATTCTATAGAAGGGAGCAAAGATTTCGCGTTATTTGGATTGACGTAAGTTACTTTTGTGTGCTCCGTTTACTTAGTTTTCAATGTCCTTATTTTTAGTATTAATACAAATATAATTTATTAACCGTAGAGGAAATTATGTTAGGTATTGAATTTCAGCCACTCTTACAAGGGAGTAAAACAATCGCGGGGGGAAATATCATTGTAGAAGGTTGGCGAGCTGAAGACGAAACGGAGCGTATTTTTTGCGAAGGACAACGGAAAAAGCCAAGATTTTTACGCGTGGAAAAAGTACACGGAAGCACGACCAGCTGTTGTTGAAGTGGCCAAGTGGAAAACCCATCCGACCACGGCTCGTGGAGTTCGAATCCCACGGCGGATTTAGTGTTTTTCCTTTCAAATTTCATTGCGTTCCCATAATTCTGGAAATTGGTCATTTCTACATAGAGGTCATACACGACGTGAAACAGTAAGAGCAAGTACAGAGAAAAGACATATTTAATAATGGATATGCCGAAGTTCTGTAAAATGATGGAAGCAAAAGCACACGTTGCAGTAATATTTGATGAATGATGAGTTGTCACAGTTAATGCAAGTTTGAACGGTGTCGCGTCGTGTGAAAATCAGCGTTCCACTGGGGGGTGAGGAATAGCTCGCCGTAGTAACCACAGGAATACTACGAGTACAGTAGAAAAGGCTTGAAAACAAGATATGTAAGTTGGTTGTACCACAACCCGAGATTGCCCAAGATATTTTTACTGTTGTACAGAACGAAATCAGTGTAATGTGCCATCTATGTACAGGGTTCCCACTCACCTGGAAAACGTGGAATAGTCAGGGAATTCAGCTTAACACTAAAAAGTCAGGGAATTTGATAGCTTATTGTTTGAAGTTCATTTAGATACAGCAGGCATTTAATGTTAGATCGTTTTTGAAATTACTTGGTGGCTAATGTGCCAACCATGAAGCAATTTACCTGGGAATTTCTGAGTAATGACCTGAGAAAGTCAGGGAATTTGATCTTGACAAATGAGTGGAAACCCTGTATGTAGGAATGGATTTTATAAAAATCTTTAGAAAAGCGGTCCAGTGGCTGGCTGCATATACAACGTAGCGCCTGAGGGAGTATCAACGAGCAGTCGTATATGCGGTCGGCAGTTGCATTATCCATTTCCACGGCCTGCTGTGGTCTTTCGTCATGATATACGGTCAACAACATGCAGCTACCGGGAGTTTGCCCCTCCAACTCAACACATTAGTCTTTTTTTTTTTATCGTGAAATAACGGTGGTGGTGCCCTGGAAAATCTCAGCAACATTCAGGGTTCTTTTTCGTAATAAGTCTCTACCTATTTATTCGTATTTTTAAGTTTCAGAACAAAAATATTAAGCTAGAGACTTAAGTCAGGTAAATTGAATGTCCTTTCAGATTAATAGAAAATGGAAGATAACATTTTAATTTGTGGTATGTGGCAACACAACCAGTATATATGTCACAGATAGATCATATGAACAGTTGGTTCGGTATATTCACGTTTGTAGTATTTCTAACGTAACGAAATGTACTATCCTTTCTAAAAGTAACTACAAAGCGGTATTTTCCTTTTTAGTGCTTGCAAGAAATCAGGTTTAATATATGAATTCCACAGAGAGTCAGCGGATACTTGCGGATAACTTGGCTTGTATCTGCGTTACACCTGTGGTAGAAAAATACTGCTTCAATGAGTTAATCAAACGATTTCTTTTGCGTTTGGTTATAGTTAGGAAGCATACAGTTGTTTTCATCTGTAAGGCGTCAGTGCTTTGTAAACATTAAAATCTGAAATGGACTTTATCATTGTTAATAAACAGTTACGACGTCCTAATAATATAAATAAGCTTCAAAGGGAAAAGGTTCATTACATTTTTTTTAACAAAACCTTCCATTATGGTAGAGCAAATGTAACACGTTGATTTCAAATTTGCACGCTTTTAAACTTTTCAGTACTCACGGGCCGTATGTAAGGATAGTTCAAGCACTACGAATGGCATAATAAAAATATTCGTTTTGTAAGTCCATATCGCAGGCTAGCTTCTAAGCGAAAGCAAACAGAAATTAGTTTTGAATTCAGGGACCTTGAATCCGTTTTCACTCCGGTGACTAGTTTTACACTATATGCGTCCAGTGTGGAGGTACTCGGGCGCCTAAACAAGAACAGTGGTTTCCAACTTATGAAGGTCTGAGGGATTTATAATGCGTCGTAACGAAATTCGGTTCAGCCTTTGAAAGAACTGGATAAGGTAAAAGAAAATTCTTCAGATCGTGGTATCAGAAACTCCCTTAACTCACATGCTAATCCTTCAAATCGCTTTTATGTTGAATGACTACGATAATGCAGTTGCCACCAATCTCTGCAAATGCAGAAAATATTACTCACCAAGACAAAAAAGTTGCTGCTATGTTAAAATCAATGTGAATAAAAGTAATTGTGGTTCTGAACTCAACATATTATGAATAAGGTTAACAGCACACACTATATATATATATATGGAACGCCATTCTACTTGCTTTTGTTCCAAAATTTGGGGCGCTAACATAATCGTTAGTCTAATTATGATAAAAAACGTTTCTGAAAATTTCACCAAAGTTTCATCTAGTTTAGCTCCTATCGCTAGGGAAGCTCAGAACGGGAATGAAGCAAGTAGAATAGCGTTCCACAAGAAATGCGCCTCGAAATCTTACGGGGTAGAGGCTGGTTCCTGGACTTCACCAAAAAAAAAAATGTAACAAAAAGTTTTTGTAAGAAAGAAAAATTTTCGTAAGAAAAAATTTGTAAGAAAAAAGTTTGCAACAAAAAAAAAAAAATGGAACAAAGGGTTTTCGTAACAAAAAAAGTTTTTAATTCAGGTTTTTTCCAAGCGTATTTAAAGAACAATATATTTTGTAAGCCTTAGGTAACCTTTCACACGATTTTCCCATTTGAGAAGGAAAACAAATTTTGGAACAAAAGCAAGTAGAATTGGCGGCCGTTCCACAAGAAATGCGCTTTAAATGTTGTTCAACTCAATTTGTTCCCCATGCTGCTTCTTTAGGAGGTAAAATTCAGGTTTTTTCCAAGTGTATTTAAAGCGCATCCCAGGGAAGTACCCCCATCCCCAATTTCCCGAAGGCATTTCTTGTGGAACGCCATTCTTATTCACGATAATTATTATTTTGAAAACAATGCGCTGTAAATACACTTGGAAAAAACCTGAAGTCAGAATGGCATTCCACAAGAAATGCGCGGGGTTTAGAAAAATTCAGGTTTTTTCCAAGTGTATTTTACTCAGGAGAGTCGATTTCATGAAGATAAGAAGTAAAATTTTGGAACTAAAGCAGGTAGAATGGCGTTCCAAAATTTTACTCCTGAATTATCTTCATTTCTTAACTGAATTTGATTGCGAAATTCTACTTGCTTTTGTTCCAAAATTACTTAAGACAAATTAAAAAAAAAAGTGGCGCAAGGGTCGATTTCATGAAGATAGAAAGTCAAATTCAGTACCTTTTTTTTAAATTAGTTTTTGTATGTGGGTTCCTGAAATATTGTTAGGAAAGAATATTTGTGAAACTAGAGCTTTAAAAAAAATCAACCTGAATTTTACTTCCTATCTTCATGAAATCGACCCTCCTGAGTTTGTTCCAAAATTTGACTCCTGATCCAACTGAAACCTTGCTTAACATTTTTGTTTCCGTAACAATAAATTTTAAAGCAAGTAGAATTTCGCTGCACAAGAAATGCGCTTTAAATTTTCAAAACTATGATTTTTTTTTCCCCAAGTGTATTTAAAGCGAAACTTTGCTCAATCGACTCAGGAGGGTCGTTAGGTTGAAGTAATTGAAGAAAAAAAAAAGATTGTTGCAGTAGATCTCATGATATCCACAAAGACTGTGTTGCTAAGACCACCCTTCTGAGTCGATTAAGCAAGGTTTCAGTTGTTCCAAAATTTGACTCCTGATCCAACTGAAACCTTGCCATCTATGGAGCTATTATTACATAATAATTATGCGAGTGTAAATGATTGTGTTTGTAAAATAACGTTTCTTCAGGAGTCAAATTTTGGAACAAAAGCAAGTAGATAAATATATATATATATATATATATATATATATATATATATATATATATCTATATATATATATATCTGTACCTGAGAGCAAGAACCGCGTAAGTCCAATTTTGGCCAAAACTTGATGAATGCATTTAGTACAGTATTCTGAAGGCTTTACATAGTGATTTCATGATTCTCGTTGGAAACCTGTTAAATAATGTAAAAAAATTAACCGCCCGCTTCACCAACGCTGGTTAAAAATTAAACAACCCGGTAAGCCAATTTAACGTCTGATTAGGAGGAATGACTGTTTCATCAATATCTGTTAACGCTAACTGTTCGTTAAAAGCTATCGTTAACTTTTTAATCATTAGATTCTCGTCGATTAAATATTTAACAGTCCGATAGTGATATTGTATCGAGAAAGTTTAAAAATAGGAAACAAGAAATGGAGAGCATAAACACAGAATTGCTTGATGAAATACACCACTTGGCATAATGCATTTCAATAGTTTTAAAGATCAAAAACATTTAAAAACAATGTTGCCTGTTTTGCGGGCAATGTAAATATGATGTTCGAGTATGTTTAGGGGCCTATACGGGAATAGTTAAGGAGAAGCGCTCTATAGAATGGTTTTACAGGAAAAGCAGCCGTTTGCGCTACGTATTTAAGGTGTAAATTACGCACTTGGTCATAGTTTTCGTACAAATGAAAGGTAATCTGATAAAAATAAATTTAAAAAACGCACAAAGTCGCTTTACTACTCCTTTGTACACGCCTTCTTAACGATTAACTCGCCCCTCGATATCTTTCCATTAATTGTGTAGCAAATACGTGACATTCATCGCACGAAGTGATGCAACTAATATTCCCCACTTGTGCCATATCTGTGTGTAAAGCAAATCGAGTACGTATTTATGTAAATGATTATGAAATATGGCTTTCTGAAACTGATTTTGGATCGCTGTCTACCGCTTGGTATTTATTGAAGTGCTTATGTAAATTATTTGCAAGGGGATTAATGGTGTAAGGCGTACGTATGCCTAATAGCTGACTGACCTAAACTGAACTTTATCCATGAGCCATCCCGTGCTTGACTTTGTACCACATACCTGCGTGCAAGCGAAATTATGAAAATAACATTGGAACTACATTTAACGCCACACCACAGAAGTAGCTAATATAAAGTATTACTTCCATGAAATATGTGAAAACTGGCGAATCCTGTCTTTAGTGATAAGAATGAAGGGCTTCAACCTTCTGAGCATTGCAATTAGCTGTGTATATAGATAAGCTACGAAGCGAAAGGAAAAACAATCCGTATTAACATATTCATACATGAGAAATTTTTTCAACTCATCTGTTTCTATTCCTCTAGTGTGTCGAATATATATACATACATACATACATACATATATATATATATATAGATGCTTATCAGAATAATGGAAACACCTGAACGAAAGTGCAACTTACCAGATTAATATTGTGTCGGGCCACCTTTCGCCTTCAGAACAGCCTTGATGCGACGTGGGATGGAGGCATAGAGATCGTGAATGGTAGCAAGTGGAATATTACACCATTCCTCGTGCAGGGCATCGGCCAGTTCTGTGAGAGAGGATGGAGGTGGAAATCGTCGCCGGAGTCGTGTTTCCAAGATGGACCACAGATGTTCAATTATGTTGAGATCTGGGGATTGAGCGGGCCAGGGGAGGTGTCGAACTTCATCCCGATGTTCCTCAAACCACGCTGCAACAACTCCAGCTGTGTGAATGGGTGCATTATCATCCTGGAATATGGCGTCATTGTCCGGGAACAACATCCGGACCATAGGATGCAAGTGGTCTCCTAAAATTGCGACATAATCGTTGGCAGTGATGCGTCCGCGAAGTGTGACCACAGGACCCAATGAAAACCATGATATTGCGGCCCACAGCATCACCGTGCCGCCGCCATGTTTCACAGTTGGGCGGAGACACTGCAGATCATACGCTTCTTTGGGCGTTCTCCACACATAAACACGGCCCGTGGTTTGGAATAGGGTGAATGGTGACTCATCCGACCATACCACACGTTTCCAGTCGTCAACGGTCCAAGTTGCATGGTCGCGGCACCATTTGCGGCGTGCTAAAGCGTTCTGGTCCCTGATGAGAGGTTTGGCCCGTGCAACACGACCCCGTAAGTTCATGTCATGTAATTCGCGGCGGACTGTGATTGTCGAAACAGGTTGGGGGAGGTGCTGATTGAGTTCCTCCGTCACTTGCGCCGCAGTGGCACGACGGTTCCGCGTGACAATGCGCTTTAATACCCGGCGTGCCCTGTCACTGATGCTTTTCTTCCGCCCACTGTTCCGCTTCCCCGATGTGGTTTTCCCGTGTGTTGTGTAGGCCGTCATCACCTTCGACACTGTCCCTGGCGACACACCTAACACACTAGCCACTGCCGTCACACTCACTCCAC
>JAGDQP010027517.1:0-24919 GCA_022664845.1 Lepisma saccharinum
ATCTCACAGCCCGTTCCAGCACATTCAAATCACGTTAAATGAGGTTCCAGTCTGGTGAGATTGGGAACCAAGCCACTGTGACCATTCCTCTAAATTCTTCATAGCGATATGAACCCGATCTCACATAGTGGATCTCGGAGAATGTTCAGATGTTAAGCAAAGCAAATAACATGTTGATCACTTGGAGGGTCTTTCCAGCCCGACACGCTATTAAAATTCGCTGCACTGCCTACGCTTATCATTTCTAGATTTCAACAATACCCGTGTCTTGTTTGTGGTCTCTTAGTTGTGACAGAACGACTGTCATGAGTAAAGCAGTGTAAATTATATCCAAGAGAAAGTTCTGCTGTTAATTGTGCTAGGTCTAGATCCTACAGTAAAGATGTTGCTGAGCGCGAGACCTCTGTGGTAAACTGTGCTATGTGCTTTCAAAATGTTTCAGTCAGGAAGGACCCGTTTATGATATAAATTAGACTTTAAACTAAATAGTAATAACTGTGATTGTTAATATTCTACTTAAACTTCTACGTTCCTAACAAAGAAATTACATTAACATATTTATAATAATATAATATTAACGATATTTTAATTAATACTTACTTTACGGAAGGAAATAGAAGAAAATTTGGGCGATATATCAATACATTATTTTCGAAAAGTAGCTTTCTTTCGGGAAATTAAAAGAAAATTAATGCAAGAAAATAATGCCTCTATTAAGCTTGTAATTCCTGGTGGTAGAGCGTTGCCTTAGCATTTAGGAGGTTGTGGTTTCAATCCCAGCGGTCGACCATCCTGACTGAGGTTTTGAGAATAAACTAACTACTACTACTATTACTACTACAACAACAACTAATAATAATAACGTTATCTTCCATAGATGAGTCATTTTGCTGGTCACATTGTAATCAAGTAATCAAGGAATCCTGCTTTCGATTTCTGGAAAGAATAAATTCGGCATAGTGGTTCGGAGTCCACTAAATTGTCTCGTTCGAAAGACAATATTTCTATGCGATGCAAGACAATGAGAATCCACCATCGGTTCACCTTATTCAGGGGAACTTCTGCTCATATATCTGTCTCCAGGAAAAACACCAATCATTACGACCATCAATGAAGAAGTGAAAAAAAAAAAATAAAGACAGAACTTGCTATGTTTCTTACTTGGACGGTTTGAAATGAATACGTACTTCTCATCAACTAAGGGAACGAAATTTAACTTCTTTTTCTTTTGTTATGATTCTCTTTTATCTTGCTTCCGGCAGGTGTATATATACTTTCCTCCTCACTTCCCTTCCATGCTATGAATACAGAATGCTTTATACCAAGTTTTATTCAGTCTTTGCCCTTATTTTGATATAGAAACGGTGTTTACGGAAATATTCCAAAGTGTAGGTCTTTTATAGAACTAACTTGAAAGAGCGAGGAAAATAAAAAAGAATGTATGTCATACTCGTTTCATTGTTGTAATGACACATAACCCTTGTTAACCCCGTCGACCCCATCAACAATAACGACAAATATTGTCCAAGATAGATGTTTTCCACTTGAGGAGTGGCGTTGAAGAAATGACTTTGATATCAGACAAAAGGCTCTTCCACTTCTTGACAGCCCTTCTATTCTCTCCACCAAAGAGGAACGCACAAAATTCTATCGGTTCGCCTTCTTCAGGAAGTTATTGGAGCATCTCCACGTGAAAGTGAACGTACCAATGTCTGGTATGAATAATGGAACGCGTGGCTGAAGAATGGAGAAAAAAAGAAGAAAAAAATGGTAGTTGTAGAAATTGAATGGAGAAAGAAAAGAAAGGGTTAGAAGAGGAAGAAGAAAGATTTGGTTGAAGACGGAGTTGCCAGATCGTATCGTCAAAATTCACCAAAATTATAATGATTTTTAAAAAATCTATGTCTGGTAGAGAAAGATATAATTGTCACGAGAAACATAGACAGACTGTATAAAAATTTAGATATTATCATACGGTTTAGGAGAAAAATAAAGTAATTGGAGTGTACAGTTAACCAGGCATTATATATTAACCTAGGTTCAGGTTTGAAGGTCTTGTCCAGGTATTCCCGTTTTTTTTTAAGTTGTTCCGATAGGAAATAATAATTAATCAGTGGTTTATGTACAGATTGGTTCTTGGATTTGTAAGAATACTAAATTCAATAATGAAAATATTAACGCTTTGAAAAAGGACTAGACTGCCTATAATATGGTTTCAACAAAAGAAACAAATTTATAAGTAACAATTGACTTCATTACAAAATACACGCGTAATGTCAGAATCCTTGTTTAAAGGTATTCATTCATTCGTGTATATGAAAACTTAAAATTCCTATATTTGTGAATGCATCTCCGGTCAACAGAAATTGAACGTTTCTTCCGACAACATGAAAGCACATTTCGAAATATTTGCAATTAGTTTTGTATGTGTGAAATCGCGAGTCGCGAAATTTCAATGTCTAATTATGACCAAGTAGGCTGTATTATTACCGTAGCTATTATTTATGATGTACCGTAACAATAGCAATTATTCTGCAGCCATAACATGTAATAGTTTCTTCCGTTTAATACTTGTTCAGAAGAAAATATCACGAGTATTGACGAACTAATACATAATATTATTTCACGTAAAGTATGCGATAAAATGATTTTTCTGCCCAAGAGATAATAATTTTATAGTATGATGTTTTCACCTATCTATCCTCATAAATTTAACTTCAAAACTGGCAAATTAAATAAACATTTTTTGTTTTGCCATCTTCATTCATAACAGTCGATGCTAGATACAGTGCCAGTTACTAAAAACGCACTTCCATGCCATTTAAGCTATCAGAAATGAAATTATTAATAATGTGGAAGTTATAAAAATACAGAACGTAAATTTTCCTGCAAACACTAAAGATTAATTTTACAATTATTGTGTATCAAGATTAATACACAATATGTAATTTTATTCCAGGACGACGTTTCGGTTAACAGCTTTAGACTTTCTCTTGTACAAAGAAACACACAAACATATTATATTCTATAGTTGCCTCAGCGTCTCGTGAAGCTTGAGCTTCCAACGAATCGTAGCGGAACATGACTATCATCTAGTTTCACGTGATCTGCTTCGGACGACTTCGTTAGAAATCGGACGCCTCTTCACCTCAACGTTGCCAAACTAACGCTTATATCTACATGGCTGTCCTGCCCAGCGTGATGTCTACGATAGTAATGGGACTAAAATGAAACTGTTCTATTTTACTGCAAAATCTTTTTTTTTTTTATTTTTTTTATCAAATACTCAGCGATGTACAACAAAGATTGGCAACGGTGTATACGCCAGGCACAATGTTCTCACTAGCGGAGAGGCAAAGAAACTAATGCTATTTGCAGAATTAGACGAACACCCCCATCCAAATTTCATTGATTTGCGGATGGTGAAATGAGGTGAAGCTTCATGAGTCGTTGTGACAACTATAGTAAACAACGTAAACATATAGATGACAAAGGACCGTAATACAATTGCTGGAGAAACAGGAAGTTAACCAGAGAAGTATGCGAAAATATGTTTAACCACTACCGTATATCGAACAAAATAAGTTGATAATGACAAACTAAGATATGAAGTTGAACAGTGTTGTTCCACCATTACTTTTTTCAATTTACAGCACTTGGTATGCCTAAAAGGTAGGAGGGTATCTCATCAATATCTTAAATAATGTATTTCTTCCAACTAAGATATAAATTTTGGAGTTTCTGATCTAGGTATTTCTTATGTAGGTACTATGGTAACACTGAAGAAGATGCAACTCGTGAGATGGGTTTGTGTGAGAAAGGCGAAGAATAATATGTTGAAGGTGGAGTTCTTCCTTGAGCCCAATGGACCAGAAACCACTGGGAGGGGTCAACAAACACCTTTAACACTGAACACGGCAACAATTCGAGGACACCTGTGTGTCAAAGGTCACAGCGCCCATTCTAATCAGTGGGTGAGGAATGCTTACTGACTTACACAATACAGCGAGCATGCAGACAGGATGTTGGGGGAAAAGAATAGAACGGAATCTGGTGTGGTGAAGAATATACAATAACACTGGAAGGTGATTATTAAGTGGCTTCGGTTTGACAATTTGAGCAATTTCGAAACGTGATTCAATTCTCTTGCTAACGTTTCTTTGGTTGTATTGGATGTGTGCATGTGAAAGCTAGATATCGCGCAATCATGGAATGGAACCTTTCTCTGGTAATACTTAAAGCTGGGGAAAGCATTCCACAAAAGGCCAATTAGAAATATGCATATTATTGTAAAAAAAAGATAGATTTGATATCAGGCAACGGTGGTTCAGTGGTAGCGTGATTGACATTTCAAACTAGCGATGAGCCAGAAAAACGGGATTTATAGTTGTAGTTTTCTAGTAAGAAACCAAAACCGATGTTTTATTTCAAAACTTGGTTTTTGGTACTTTTTACTAATTTCGGTCCTGGTTTTCTGCTTTCAATTAACGAACTTCATAAAATGCATATATATTAAAATTTAGAATTTTCTGTTTTTTATGTTTGGCTTTGGTTATAAGAGATTGAACAAACCAACGTATAACCGGGTTTTGAACAAACATGTCAACAACCCGTGTTGAATTAAAGAACGCAAAAGAAAATGAAAATACCAGGTTTTGGAAAACTGAAGAAAAAAATAACTTGTTTTGGAAGAAAATCCAGTTTATCCGTATTTTTGGATGTCTATCTTTATGTAACTTGTTTCGGGTATTGGAAAATATACCGATTTCCCCATCCCTAATTCAGACTGAGATTATCTTTGGATTTGTTTTAGTCGCATTAATCGAACACTAGGAGGGTGAAGGTCAATGAGCTGAAGAAACTGGACAGGCCATTACTACAGAGTTTTAAAAAAGCAACAAAATATTAAAAGATTTTAAAAAACATTTATGAAAAAATATTTTAAATATTGCAAATTGTTTTAAATGGTATCAAGCACCTTTATATATTTTTTTTTTTTGGCACATCTTAGGGTTAACTCTTTGTCTTCCATATGTTGGCCCATAGGAAATCGAGAATAACTTAAAGCTTCTTAGAACAGACCAAACGTATAATGATCTGAAGAAACGAGATAATAGCTATACGATGGATGACCAAAGACCTCAAACCGGAGCTGTGACGTGGAACCCGAAAACGGAACTCAACCATGAAGTTTTATTATATACCCGTTTTTGTTGTATTGTGCTAGCAATAAAAATTTTGTACTTGATCAGAAGTTGACTTATAGACAATATCCAACCTGCGGTCAATCGCGTTTGTAACCGTACCGTATTTTTGTACAAGTTTTTTACTTTCTTCTGATGCCAATAAAAGGTTTAATGCTTTACCCTAATTAAAGCTACAGACCTATTAACCCGGAACACCACTATGGCTAACACATGACGAACAGAACCAAAGATTGAAACATACAAAAAATAGGCTAATATTGAATACTCTTTCAATCAAGATTAAAAAGTCTTGATATGTGCACAAAATTGACTCCGGGGGACCAACTTCACTTTGGAACCCGATATGGAAATCGATGTTGGTAACACGGGTTCAACTTTGAACATACACTCTAAAAAATGTTGGGTTACCAGGGACAATATCGGTATTGTTAATCATGTTTACAAGAATCATCATTGTCGTAACAAAAATTCTGGTCATATTTACGTAATGTAACATTTCAGTAATGGCAACAAATGATTATTAAGCATTGTTAATTGAGCCTATTGTTAAATATACAATATTTTTAACCGTATTATTAACAATACTCACTGTCAGAGCGGAATTAGCCATAAATTATTGTTGATTTAAGGTTATTCAAACATTAATTTGTTGCGCATGCGTACACGTTTACCACACTTCTTGTTACGGGATTCAGAAAGAAAATTGGGTCGCCATATTTATCTCAAGAACAACATCAAAATGCGAAGTTACTGCAAACGCACCAACATTGACCTTTTTTAATGAATTCTTGATGACAATTTTGAAGATGATGATGACAATCAGTATAGTAACATTAATATTTAAATGTGTGGAGATATGTACGCGTTTATATTACGTTATGTATTTTTTTTGTTTATATTTGTGTTCAACAGATGGCAGAACTTTTTTTTTTTTTTAAACAAAGAAAAACTTAGACACTGGGATAGGGATTCACAAAAGCAATCGTACGTTCAAAATTTCCAACCAGCAGAATTAGGCGTAGGATTATTGTTTTTATATACTGACATACATTTAAAGAAATTGCTTAAAGGATTTTGGAAAGAATGGCACATGAATATGTATTCTTGTATATATTAGTGTAAGTCTTTGTTAAGAGTAGTAGAAAAGCGATTATCACAACACTTTACTCTTTCAGGAGCTGAACATTCTAGGTCAAGCACACCCACGAGACGGGGACTTCAGTCTCCCAGCGAGAAATCTTAATATAATGTTATCACTACAAAATGTTGTCCAACGTACAATACCAATAGATGAAGCCACTACATTTCGGGTTGATTTATTGTAAATTCAGTTATATAACAATGTAAATAAAATAGTGTTAGTTAGCATATGGTAAGCGGTTGAGAACAAACAATAAGTATTGTTAAATTATCAATAAACGCTTAACAATACATGTTTCGTTAAATAACCACATTTTATCGTTACGTTTACGATACTGTCGTTAATATTACAATATCTTTTTTTAGAGTATACCTAAATCAATTTCCATTGGTGGAAAGAACTAAATATTAGCCGTACTTGTGAAAATTTCAGTATGACCGGTTCTGCGCTGGTCATTTGCTAGATGAATGCAGATTCAATTTTAACTATAACTTTAGTCAGAGTAGAGCATACAAGTTTTTATTGGAGGCACAGAGAAGCACAAAACTTGTACAAAATTAGATCAAAGTTGCGGACCAGGAATCAACTGTCCGATTTCAGCGTGAGGTTGGACTCCGACTACAATTTTGTCTTAAAAATCAACTTCCATTTTTGCACAAAACTTCATATTTGTGGTACAAAGCAGCACAAAATGGGCATGAAACAGTGAAGTTTCACTATCGGGTTCCAATCTCATAGTGTTCTCAGAGAACACCCTCAGCTTTGAAGCGTTTCAAGAGTACAGAGAACAGTATACGAATGTTCATGGCTGTGGTACACCAGGAAACATTTTAGAGAATAAGCCACAGCGTTTGCGTTGCATCGAATTGCAAACTTCAGCACTTCAAGCAACATTCCACTGTAATTTTCATCGTTCACATTTGAACTTTCATTCTGATAAGATTCCCGTACAATTTCTTCATAGTGCAATGTAAATATAGCCTACCAGTTAAGAATGAAAACACATTTTTCTTCGTTTCACTAAATTGTTTTTTATACATAGAAGGCAAAGATCACAGTATGAAGTTTTGCTGTTACAATAAGTACTTCATTCACGATAAGAAGTAAATGAAAGAAACACAGGAGAAAGTACAAAGTAATTGAATCCTATTCTTTAAATCGTATGACTTCTTTCCTCACCTCGCTGTTTTATTTCTGATCTTCTTTTGACCGGTTGCGGTGATATACACAGATATCTGTTTCATTTCTCTCTTTCTGCTACGGAAGATGCTCTGTTGTAACACACTACAGTACTTGTTCATCAGCCGGAAACATCAGCCAGCATCTTCCAACAGGGAGAACTGTTTTTCATTCTATTGGCTTAAATTGATTTATCACATCTGGCTGTGTCCATTGATGCCACTTTCACGCAACGCCAGTGATGAATGACAAGTCTCAATCAGCATTTCCAATTATTCACACTTTTTCTTTCTTTACGTCTTACAAAAGCACCTAAAAGATCTTTCTTATTGTTTTCCAAACAAAAAGAAAAAAAATGAGAAAAGAGTTGTTCAACATCGAACAATTACCTAGTTGCCGACCTCGTAGCCGTGTGAGATGGGGCGCTAAGCCAAAGCCAGCGACTTGAAGATCCTGGGTTCGAATCCTGGCTGAGTCATGAATGTGAATTTTAACTAGCATCGAATTCATAATTGTGACCGGCCGAAGTGAAAGTTACTAAACATGGCCCCTACAAAATACAGTTTTTTTTTCTTACAATTACCTAGTTCAAGAAGCTCTTATTCATGGTCTACTATATTAAAGAAATTTTAAATTTATCTTACAATCTACAAATTTCCGGAATATAAGCCAATAAAAGGGCAACACGACAGTTCCAGAAACACAGTTTTACGCATCTATTAAAGGAATTGCATGTTGACAATCGCTGCACAACATTTTCGTAACCATCAAACGTTTCGTGGCCTTTTATTTTCGTAACCATCAAACGTTTTTGTTCTTAATTGCTGAAGCGCTATTAACTGATGACAATAGCGCTCAGATAACGTGGACTAGTAAAAGTTCTCGAAACGTGTCAACTATTAAAAAGCAAAAACAGGAATGAAAATCCAAGAATTGTTATTATCTCTGTATGCTAAAATGAACGGGCACAGAAAAAATGCCCTAAATGTGTAGCTATGTGGCGAAAAGAGTTAAGAATGTGCACGGTAGAAACTACTTTTGATAACCTTTTTGGTTTTGTATTTCCGATTATTGTCCTGGGTCATTTCCGTAAGAAATCATCAAGGTTTATAATACATTGGCTGCATGATCATTTCAGAAAAACTTGATTCTTTAGTCGCTTGTTCCTTCCCCAGTGCAAAGAGAACAAACCCAGGTGAAACAAAGTGTTTTTCTCTTTCATTCATCCATCTTCATCCGTTCATCCATTCATCCAAAATTAGTGTTTACGGAAACTGGAATACCTGTTCAATAAAACGAGATACAGATATAGTTTAAAAGCTGAAATGGTCTGTCACTTGTTCGAATATTTTTTGAGGTATCATTTACAGCAATTGTATGAAAAATGCATTTTTCGGACCAATGGCGAGCGTTTGTTAATACGGCGATGAACTTGCGAGTTCCATAAGCCATAGAGTTAGAATTAAAGTATGGGGGAGATGCAAAACTTTAAGCTTTTACCTTAAGCTGGCTGTGACAAGACAGTTTACAGCCAGAAAACCATTTCTTTATAATTTTCCGTTCTCGATTAATGAGGTTGTTAACATTGCTAAATTTCGGAAATCGCTCCAAAATTAGGACGTTATCTCTGGTGGGAACACTGCAAAATCATCTGAAACTGTCTGAAAATCAAGTTCTAGTCGGAAGTTAACCAAGGCATAGATCTAAATTTCTAGACTTTTATGGTATAACTGTTATAAATTACTGAAAAGTACGAATATTTGGATGAATTATTTTACTTACGTACATTAAATATTAAAGTTTTATTTACTTCTGTTAAATAATATTGAAATTTCATTTTAAAGTTGTTTTGAAATTTGGTAGAGTTCCATCCAGTTTCTTTGCTAAGTTCCAGAGAGGTAAGTTTCCTTAAAAGTTTTTAAATAAGTACCCAATACTGTTCAGAGAATTTTCTGAGAGGCAGTACAAGCAATTATTGTTAACCAAGTTCTCGTGTCAGGTAGAGAAAATAAATATAACTAAAGAGAAAGGAGCAGCACTAGCACTGTTCTCGAATTGCTTCATAGACAGACACTTCTCTGCTTTCATTTAAAGTCAATGTAAAGTACGATTTCTTACGCTAAATAGTAGCACGATTTTCTTTTTGTAATGTACTTTTCCTTTGCACAAAATGATCTGGTTATGCAAATTCAAATCTAGAGGTCTCGTATTTTCAGATGCCTTCCTTCCTTCCTTCTTTCTTTATGGTTTATTGTTAGAGTATATTTTTTTTTAGATAAATAGTTTTTCTATTTTTGATTTCCTATAGTTGTAGATTTGTTTTTACTAATAAAATTCAGTAATATGTAACCTATTTTAGTTCTAGAATTACTAACTATGGAGTTGATTAACAGAGGTAAAGGAACGTGTAACTTTCCTTAAAGCGTTTGTATCTGAAACATTATATGGTAATATGGTTAACGTCTCCTGTTACCTTTTCTGCTGAAGCACAGTAACAATAAGATGTTTCAGAAATATTCTTCACGTAGACGAGTATGGCGAAGTTGTGTTTTGTGCTACTAAAAATCACAGGGTTTTAGTGAACTCAATTAGGTAGGCAAAAAGTTTGCAACATACAACATGTCAAGTTGTTTCTAAATAATTCCAGTTACCCTAAAGATAATTACGTAACACTGAATAACAGCACTTCTGCAATTTAATTAATTTGTTTCCTGTTGTGTGGTTGAACAGTTTATTTCTTGCTTTCAGTTATTTTATTTTAATGATGAACTATGATACAAATATCAGTGATAAGAATAGATATGACACTGATGAACACGAACATCTTGTTAATATGAAATATAATAACTTATATTCACAACAACTAATCCGTAAAATTATAATAGTCTAGAACAGCGTTTCTCAACCTTTTTCATCCTCCGACCTCCATTTACCATGCCTTCTAGCCGGCGACTCCCTCTCACCATGCTTTCTAGCCGGCGACCCACAACTATTTTATTTTGTGTATTATTTGCTTTTCATTTCAAAACATAATAGTTTATTTCCTGTATTTATAATAAATATCCTAATTATATTATCCAAAATAATTCAGCAAACTACATTATATTTAGTAATTATTAAACAGCAAGCGAAATAAAACACTTTATTTGAAATTTATTAGTTTTAACCTATAAAACCCTAGTTAAATTAATTTTTTCACCTTCTCTCGCGACCCCCTTGCACACATTCCGGGACCCCCAGGTTGAGAAACCCTGGTCTAGAAAATTCGATACACACAAAACAAACACAATCAAATTCTGATAATGGTGTACACAATCCAAAAGTTAATCAACATTTTGTTACTACAAATATATGCTATCAATCAACAGGAAAAATAATGTAGAAAAAAGATCAGAAATATGTAATAACGATACATGTACATGTCATACATCTCTCAAACATTTCTCTGTTCTACATGTATGCTCAGAAAAGAGAGAGATTCTTTCGTATAAACTCCTAACACCAGCAAACACGCTCTGCATAATGACATCTGGTTCTTTTTCTTCTGCCTGTATCTTGTGATTCAAAGGAAACTTGTGATCAAGAGATTGACTTTTACTCCATGGGGAAACCATCCCCCATCCTCTTTATGCCGACTACAAAATGTCAGTTAACGTGAAAATTATCTATAAATTCGGTGAAAATCGTAGTAGCACGGAAACTATTATTATCAGATGGCAACACGAGTGGGTCGACACGTAGTAGCACGGAACCTATTATTATCAGATGGCAACACGAGTGGATCGACACGTAGTAGAACGGAACCTATTATTATCAGATGGCAACACGAGTCGACACGTAGTAGCACGAAACCTATTATTATCAGATGGCAACACGAGTGGGTCGACACTGTTTCCCTTTTACATGAATGTGCGAGACTTACTGCAGCAAAATATATTCAAGTATCTTTACTTCATGCTCCTCATCAGTGTTCGATTTGTAGCGGGGGATGGTTGGGATTATCCCCCTCTCAACAAAAAATTGTCTGGTACTTTTTACATATATATACCTCTAACCTGGGATATGGACGATCCCAAAATACCGTATAATACATATCTCACTAACTCTTTCCCCCCTCTGGAAATTACACAAATCGAACACTGGTCCTCATTATGAAGAAACAAAACATCGGTGCTCCAAATCCCAAGAGCCATAGTCCTATATCGTACAGGAGCAGCAATTCATCCAAATTTATTACCAGGCATTAGAACTTTTTTTTTTAAGCAGAACAATAATTCTGTAATAGCAATTGTGTGTTTCACTGCTATTTTCACTTGTCCTCAAATGCTATGACGTTTATCACTAAGTATAACTTACGTGCTACAATCGAGAAGCCATCTTCTTAGAACTTGTTTTCTTAGAACTTACCTGGAAGAAGATAAAAAAATATAATTAAAATCATGTTCAAACAACAATATCACTTACCACAACTTTAACATTTTAATTAATAAGTGTAAGCCTTTCTGTACAAAAATACCCTTATCCTAACACTTGTTGTCTAGTGGTTTCGGTCACCAATTTCGGATCCTGCTGCAGGTCACTGACAGATGATTTCAAGGATTTCCCCTCAGTTTCACAGGACAAATGCCGATATAGTACCTCGGCAAATGTCGTGGCCGCTAGATTGTCCTTGTCCGTCTCCAGAATACTAATCGCCTAGGAATATCTTCCTTCAGACATGTGATGACCTTAGGCCATAGCTACATGTTTGTGTTATACAGATAAGTAAATAAATATAACGAACTCCTTCTCAATTGAAACAAGTTCAAAGATGAATACAAGAATTAGTCACGGACTGACAAAAAAATCAAGCCCAGATCCCGGTTACTTTATAACACTAGCAGATATAAGTGACACGTCCATTCTCTGTTCATACAATATACGCAAAGAAAGTACCAGTCATACACTCATACTTATTGCTGCAAATAGAGTACTGAATCCATACTGGGGGGTGGAATTGGGAGAGTAAGGAGACAGCATTTCCCTAGTGCTACATATTCTAACAAAACGGAATGTAATGAGTAATACGTACATAAAAAGTTTGACGACTGTACCCTTATTTCCAGTTATGAACATCAATTTATAGGTCTGCACTGAACTATAGTTCATTCGCGGTAACTTTGCACCAAAACTAGTGCAAGGCTAGTCGTATATCTCATATGAGCATGCTTTCCGGATGTTTCAAATCAAATTATTCCCTCCCCTACGCTAGTGTTGTAAGAGAACAGAATTGCAACTAACTGTGGTTCATAGATAATAATTTGTCGAGGACCGGCGGTTGAAAACCGCTGCCTACATAATCATACCAAACTTGAAGCAAATTGGTCTTGCCGTTCTCACGTGAGGCGCAATTATAAGATTTAATAATTGTGTCTCGTTACCATGGAAACGGTATGAAGTTGAAAGTTATGGTGTGACTAAAACATGAAGGGTTGCTCACTTTATCAGAATAAAAGAAATCGAGGAAAAAGTTTCAGTCGTTCTTACGTAAAGCGTGAAAATGTTTTTCTTAACGTACCGTAATCATGAAAATCATACAACTTTTTTCAAATTTAAAACCTTGTAAACGTCCCTCAGTATAACCACTGTGCTCAACTTTGTGGCAATGGTCCAAAACCTCAAAGGAGCTCTATTTAAAAAAAAAGAAAAGTTCAAAACGCATAAGAGCTTCGCTCAGCTCAATAAGAAGTATGCAAAAGAAGTTATGCTTTCTTTACAGTGTGAAGAAACTTACACTGTAACTCTTACTACAGAGGAAACGCATTATATTTTATTCGTGTTTAGGAGAAAGAGTTAAATCATGCTGGAATGAAAGCCGTCAAGTTGGTAGCCCTTACAAGCTCGCCACCTGTAATGTCCTTTTTTTCCCCCTTGTATCGTTGTTTTTCAATGTACTGTGAGAACATTAACAAAACAGCACATATACGCGAATGTGAATCGCGACAAAATGTGAATACATAGTTGCCAGGACCATCTATCTGTATCCTTTTTTGTTTAATGACCCAGTTCCCTGAAGTGTACAAATTAACCTGATTATTGTAGTACATTGCACGTATTAAGCTACTTACAACGTACGTGAGAGGCATCGTGTCTGTTAAGAATGTAGAGTCATCCATCAAGGTAAGAAAAAAGACTGCACTGCCCGTGTGGAGAACGTACATTTTCCAAAGGTGTTCTTGTATATACACAACATGTGAATTTTAAGATAGCAACAACATATCATGTAAATGTCTATACATGAAGTTGAGCTAAATTGTTGTAGCTTTCATCGGTCATGTTCGACACGCGTTGAAATATAATTAAAAGCACACTTGCGAATTCAACATATCTAACATGATGGATAGCTCATAATACACGTAATATTTTCCTCGTGGGCTAAGGAAAAGCAGACACAAATTTCTGAAATACAGTATAAGTAAAATAAAACACTAGTCTGTGATGTTTTTGTTGCACAGGATTTAATAAGTAACTAAACTCAATTTGAGTGTGCTGATTGCAATTTTTTGTACCACAAAAAAGTCCGATTATGTACAAATAATCTGCGTATAATGTGATTTATGACCAAGTTATAAATAACACAATGAACTACTCGTAAAACCTTTACAAAAACTATTAAGGAAACACAAGAACATTTCTTGTGTAATAGGTGCAAGCATAGTATTTCAGACATTTCCCCTTCCAAGTCATCACACCTGTTTGCGTTTGGGATCCTGATGAGAGGTTTCTGTTGCTAAGAATAAACTCAATTAGTAAGAAACAATGTTCCATCTCTTTGCTATCTTCATTCTGTTTCTCTCGTACCATTGTAAACATCCCCCTCTCACCCTATGCTCAGTATTTCACTCAGGTTTTGTGGAAAATATGAAAAATGAGAATTTAAAAATCTAGCCTATTTCACGTTGAAATTCACAAAATGCACACTCTTGAGCAATAACGTTTCTTCTGGTTCTTTACGATAAAGTGACCATAGACACGACAAAAAGTATTTGGGTAGTTCTTGTAGCTCGTATAGTTACATCATTCCTTCAGTTGAAAGTTTCAACATAAAAAGGAACGCTTTGAACACTTGCGTGCCAGGATATATGTAGTAGGGGTGCCAGTTGAAATGTAAATAGACAAGGTTAGACAGAGACCCTTTCGACTTCCAACAAACTTCAGAATTTACAAGAGGTATTCCTCCTTGCTAGTCTTCTTCCACCTTTAAAATCCAACGGGAAATTACAAACATAGCTCGCCTTAAATAATTCGCGACATTCGTGCTGCCCAGTAATAGAATATCCAATTTCAGAGGCTGGTATATAATATTGTTTTTAAGTATATGCGTTGTCACTTTTGTAGTTCTTAACCTCCCCTATATAAGTACGTAATTACTATAGAAACAGTACAGCAAACAAATAAATCAGTTAACTTTATCTATACTGCATATATTGATGTAAAATAAGACACAAATTGCAAGTGACAAAAATAATAAAAGATTGACAATTGTGCTCTAAAGACGCGATAAGTACTTCGTAAAGCTGAAGTCGTTAGTTTCACGAGAATCACCGCAGACAGACCATCAGCAGCAGTAACAGTATCAGTTTACAATTACACATGTAAAACCCACTGAGCGCAAAGATCAAAGTTAGAATATGGTTAAAGGTCCTCCTGCAGCCCGCCCTCACTTTTTAAATGCTTTCCTTAATATTTAAAAATCTAATAATACTAACACAAATTTTAGAAAATAGCTCCCTAAAACTTACAAATTAGTAATGAAATAAAACGCCCAGCGACTCGAGAAATTGTCCGTTAATGAATACTGAGCGTTAAATTATGACGTCATAATTTTTAATGACACGTTACTCAACAATCGCTAAATCTCGAAATCCATAACATCATCTTGTGAGTACTATATTCGATATTTTCTGATACTTGTATTAGATTTTGAAATATTTTGAAAAATATTAAAAAATGAGGATGAGTGCCAAGGGACCTTTAAAGAGTTACTGTTACGGTGAAAGTTATGAATTGTTGGATATATGAAATAACTGGTGCGTTTATAGAATCACCAAACCTATAGGACAATGTACAAGCTTAGATTAGGTTAGGTTAAAGTACAGTAGCTTAGGTTGGGTTTGATCAGGACGTAATGGTATTGGTACTGCTTGCACTCACCAATTACTGATTACTTTAAAACTAACTGCATTTCGTACATTCTACGTAACATTACTATAAAATTCTACTTACTTAATACCATTGAATTCATATAGATTATCCTCCACCTCTTCATTCCGAAATGAATATAAAAGGAGAAGACGAACAATTTCATCACATTATATGATGTTGAACTATTTTTAGTGGTCATGATTTGCTTAATATCCAAGCAAAAAAATCACGCGATAGGAGAAAACCAAACAGAGTCCAATTGAAGATCCAGTATTATTTATTGTTCCGTCACGAATATAACAAACCAATTAAAATAAAATAATTTTGTTTTGATTCTAGACAAACGCGAAAACGAAATTTTATTTGCATAATATATCGAGGCGCGTTCACATGCTACATTCAGACTTTAGAGGCAGGTGTTCTCACGAACGTGTCCTTAATATCTCTCCGGCTCCGTCCTTGAATTATTCAGACTGCAACCTGAATCTGGAAAAAGTGATCCAAAGTTTATTTGTTTTTCCAACTAACAAAGACAATAGAATCATTAAGCCGGTCGTCCATTGGATCCGTAGTCGGACGACCTAGGGTTCACACTAAATCCCATTCGAATGGGACTAGTCGCTAGTCTGCATGAAGTCGGCTGAAATGTACGGTCTCGCATTGCTTTTCATGTTTTATGATTAGTCGTACGTATACGGACGATTAGTTAGTAGTCCGATTACGGATCCAATGCACGACCAGCCTTACATGTTAATTCCATTTTCGTAATTACCTTGTGTATCGTAATATGGTGAAAAATGCACAGAAAATTTGTCGTTTCAGCTCAATTACAGTAAAACACCGACCCCCAAACGAAGAGTTCCGTGTTCGTTTCTCGATCACAAGAGCAACACTCTTCATCATCAAGATAGTGGCTTGTATACTCCAGATTTGGATTAACCCTTACGGCTGAATTGTAAGTCGAAGTGAAGTAAGATTAAACATTTGCCAAACAAGTTTTCACAGAGGAATCCTTTTGGTAACCAAATTCACAATACACAAGGTTTCTTGTTGATCATGTCCAGAGAAAATTGCAAGTGGAAAACTTCAAAACACAAATTGACTATTTTCGTATTGCGATCTATGATTTATATATAGATCACTGCACTATTTTGTTCATATTTATATGTGGTTAAGTATATTAATTGTACATTTCTACTCCAGAAATTTCAATAAGATGAAAATATTTGTTGCTACGGGTCGATGAAGAAACCTGCATTTTTAATTAGACCTAGACCCATTGCTCAATACTGACTTACTGCAAAAAAGTTTTGGGTAAAATTACACACAAGTTATTGTCAGCCCTTCTGCGTATCCTTTGCGTAATCGTTTTGTAATTTTTGAATGTTGTAATTTTACAGACTTAGAAAATTTACGTAAAATAAATTACAAAGTTTTAAGTAATTCTGTTTACATATTCACGGAATCAATTCCCGCCGGGGTCTTTTGAATGGAATGGTTCGGAGCACTTTTCCAAAATACTGTAGGGCCGTCCTTAGAACTTCACCAGTTAATTTAGGACGTTAATAACAATATAGTGAATCAATTTTATATACAGTGGATTTGACAGAACAACAAACATATCTCAAGCAAGTTACTTGCATTGTTCTCGAAGTCTCCTATGTTCATTAATTGAAGAGAGACACGTCTAGACTACAGTCGTGTTTTGTTGAATCCTTGAGTTACTTAATTTCATAACCTAATTCATTATTAATTGGGAAAATCCACCATATTTAAGTCTCGCTTAATAGTAACGGAAGATTCTGATAAACATAAGGAATTCAAAAGGACTCACACCCTCATTATTGGAAGGAAAGTTCTGTATCAGGATTGCCTAACGTTAGTTTCTTCTTCAAATTTTGATGATCACTTTTCAACGAGTTACCATCATTCTGAAAGATAATTGAGAAGAAGAAGAAGAAGAAAGTGATTCCTGGATATTGCCATCCATCCTTGGATATTGCATCGTTCCGGAAACCATTTTGGAAGAAAGAAAAGAAAATCTTTTTCAGCTGATCCACGATTTTCGTGTGTAGCCATGGTTCAATCAAGACAAAGAAAATTGTGGTCATAATGTCGTTTGCTACGTAATAATAATAATAATATGAACATTTTGAAACAAGAGACGAGGGAGGAACGGACCAACAAACCACGAACAGCTACAAATACTTTATTCACTGAAATTTCAGAGAATAACGTTTGCAAATTCAATATGGCATGCATACATCTGGTGCTAGTAATAAACAAGGTTGGGGCCGTCTTGTTGGCCTTTCACCTGTTATGCAAAAGAATTTTTAAGTACATAATTTTGAAGTTACATACAACACGTGTTATTTATTTGAGAAGAAATATTCACGTTCTGAGGTTTCTTTCGTACGTGGTTATTTGTTATCGGCTTTTTTAAAAAAATATTATTTACATTCCATTGGTTCCCTCATTTTCATTGCTCTTTGATTTCCTTATGTCCCTATTTTCAAGATATTCTTTCGTTTCTTCAATATGCATCTTTCATTGTTTTTCTTGATATACCTATCTCATTATATCCTATCTCATATAATTTATACTCTATATCCTTAGAAGCTCCACTACTAAGACCTCTACCCGGAGGAAGAAGATTGATCTACTGCTCCCACGCTGACCAGACAGGTTGGGAGACTGTGATCGCCACTATCTTTTATTCATAGCAGCTACCCAATTGCATTACGATGCTGGGTGGACACCGTTCCAGACCCACACGCCTTGGAAAAAATCCTTGGCAGCGCCAGGAATCGAACCCTCAATCAGTAGTCAGACACGCTATCCACTAAACCAACTGGGCTGTATATACATTCTACATTATCCCTCGTAGTATATTATACTCCTCACACCTTTGCTATATTTTCATTTCGCATTAAGCTATTTAACTGCCATTGAAATTTAACTGAAGTTAAACATAACACCTTTTCATTTATTAGTATCCTATATGATTCTGATACATTTATCATTCGTCGACAGCCTACCAAGCGGATTTCTTTTAAAGGGAGTATCTGGAAGTCAGCGCAACACCTTCTCATCAGCAGTTTAATTGGTGTTCGGAATGGGAATACGATCCTTCTTAATTAACTAATACCCATTGTGCATCACAATACTGCATCAGTATCGCAATTGGGATCCCCACAGCATATCGACCTGGTGTCTGTTGTGTTTTACCCATCAAGGGACGTTATTCTCCGATCTAAGAAGACATTAAGTCGTGGTTACCAGTAGCACCTATACAAATGTAATCAAAATAAGCAATAAATTGTTTATATAGCACATATTCCTTTCATTGTGATAGTATGTCATATCTTGATTGCATCGACAACTCTGTCCTACTAAGTTCATCTCATGTCTGGTACGTTTTAATGTGTACAACCTACGATTAAAGAAATGGAATGCATTCAGGGTTGATGTTAAGCACCATCATAATATATGTCTGGTAATGGGACTATGGAGAAAAACCTGAAAAATTCTCAATCAGGATCTTCGATATAAGTAGGATAACACTCCAGTCGATCCACAGATTCTAAGGCAACGAACTTCACAACTACGCCGAATGGACTGAGTCTAATGCACAAAAGCTCTCTTATCCAGTGTTGGTGGTGGTACTGAAAAGGTGGTAATAGTCAATAAAGCTATGTTCACTGAGGCTAACCTGACATGCTGTCGTTGATTTTCTAAAGTCACATCACTCTAATGGCGGAATAGTACCTTGAATTGTGGTCAGGTCAAAAGTGACGTCCATGTATCTTGTCCACAATCAATATCAAACAGTAAGCGATAATTGTGTAGATGAGATGTGACGTGGGCAAAGCGAGAATATACGGTCGTGACACAGAGTAAGTCTGGCAAATCGCCCCGGGATTGGAATTGGAAGGTGTCTTTCCTTCAAATAAGCACCCATCCGAACCTTAACAGTTTTCCGTTTAAAACACTATACAAACCTTGGAAAATTCTAGTAACGTCCCCCACCAAGCTTTGGTTTTAAACCTCTCCTCCAAACTCTAAATTCTGACGGACGTGGTATTTAGTTTATTATTGCTTTCACTCAGAAATGCATTTCGAAATAAAAGAGTGTCTAACAAAACTAAGGCTGTTTGTTAAGTATAACCTCCCCGAAAGCAAGGACAGGATAAAAATTTATTTAAAAAACAACACTTTTTAAAGACATACTTTTCTTAAACAATTCGTAATAAAAAGTAAAATATAATGTTGTTTATGCATGACTAAAAAGAAAAGCATGGGATGAGCTTTCAAATAAGTCACTTTATAAATTCTTCAATTGGCGCGCCTCATGCTTTTCTTTTTGTCACACATAAACAAAATTATTTTTTACTTTTTAGTACAAATTGTTTAAGAAAAGTATGTATCTAAAAAAAACTCATTTATCAGTTATTTTTTTCGAGTTATTTCGTTGTTCGGATACTTTTTCTCAAGCTAATGTTTTGTGAACCAAATCCTAAAATGTTCTGCAACCAGTCATACGACACCTCGTTGCAGGCTAGTATTTATTTTAGGATAAATAAAGTCCATACTAAAAAAAACATTAAAATATACCTTAAAATATATAAATATATAGAAACATATGAAACTAACAATGGAATATTGTATTGTCACCCGACTTACCTCACTGTACAAAATTTCATCATTGTATGACGCCAGGAAACGAGTTAAATTAACGTTGCAAGATTTGACAACACCACAAACCATTATGAATTAAAGAAAAGAATGTAGAAAGATGTTTTATAACTTTATAACCTGACTTGTTAGGTTTCGCTGTTCGTTTTATTGTATAAAATACCGAACTCTATTAATATTCTATATGAGCAAAACATGTTGTTTATGACTTTTAGACATCATTCGCTCAGATCGGAATAGGGAGATGCAGAGAGGCAGTTTCAAGGTATCATTCCGGCATTAGCTTGCTATGACCGGGGTAAAACCTTGGAAATCCTCAGTCACAATGGCCAATCGCTGTGATCGATCCCAAGACCTTACGATGCGAGGCGAAAACGCTATCAACTGAACTATGGCCGCTCAATAGGGAAGCAGAGAATGTAGTGTTCGCCGGAGCATACAGCAATACAGGGAAAGTTGTCTAACATGGAGATGGGGGTGGGGGGACTAAAGACAATGGGCGCTTACAAAAACTAATGATTTGATTAAACGTATAAGAAATTACGCAATTGTTCGGAGTAGGAATATAAAACACAGGAAATAGAACATTATTGTGCACCACCTTGAAATTTCAATGACACATTTTCTTCTTCAAGCAAATGTGCTTAATAGTTTTCTTATATTTACATTTATACCCCCCCACACACACACACACAATTCTTGTGCTTTCTTTTACATATGCAAATCCGTTCTGCATTTTTCTGATCTTGACTTCCGTTTTATGTTATGCTTCTTTTTTTTTTCCTCAGTTCCATTCGATAGATACCGTGATATGTTAACAAGTAAGCGAGTACAAAAGCAAAACTACCATTTGCACTTTGTTTTGTCCTAGGGGAAAGTGTTTATTGAAATTAATTTCACACATAGCATAAAACAATTAACCGCTATATAATTTATCCTATGGAGACTGCTGAGACATCAATGGGCATTGTTGAATTTCGTATGTCGTTTCAAATCAAGTTGAGATAATATTGAAGTGAGTGCAGTAATTATTGTATTGCATTCCTGCTTTTGTTTTTAAATGGAGTTGGCAACCCTCCACCTCCACCAGAAGAACTCAAGAATGTCACTATGTTCCTCGCCCCTTTGCACCGAGAAAATAATCTATTAGACTTATCTGCACATCCTAAATTAATTAAATGGGTAATAAATTAGTTTCACAACAATCTTTTAGTGGGAATATTTTTTTACCAGGCTTTACAACCAACCAAAGATTTCGTCTTTTGTTGTCGATAGTCTCGATTTATTCTCCAGGAAAAAGAAACAGAGTTATGAGAGGTGTCAAAAGCCTTAATTCCAAATAGATCCCACGAGAAAACGAAGTCAGAATGTCCGTCTTCTAGTTTTGAACCCGGGTCTTACTGGCAAATGCACTATCACTGCACCTCCCCAAGGAACCTACCCATTAGAACCCTAAAGACATGTCCAGCAATTTTTTTGTAAAAACAAATTTTATAGAACTACAATTTCCCTCCAAAATATACACGATGCAACAACAATGCATTTTTGAAAAGCTTTCTTACGTCATATTACAACAATGTTTTGATAACACACATAATGCCGTAACTCAACAACGGTGTATCTGTACTGTCACTCCTTTGGTATCTGACGTGAACGCACAAAAGGAAAGATTGGATAGAAAAAATCTCAATAGAGATATGTTCTACATTCATTATTTGCAAAGCTGATGGAGGAGTATTTTGCCAAGAACATAATGTTGAAACGAACTTTATAATAACAAAGACAGCCGAAACAAGAATGATTTCTGATATCTTTGTGTGTGACTTCTCTGTTTGGAATGCGGTCTCTGTTTATGCATTAGGGGTGTTTCCCCCATTCCACTATTATATATTAACATCCAGGGAGGTCACAGAAGAATACCAAAACGTCCTTCATGAAGGGAATTGGAATAATAGAGCGACGAAGGAGAAAGTAGCGATTGAAGATGCTGATCCCAAAAAGAGAAAGATGGAGACAAAGAGAGGACCGTGACATAACGCCCAAAAGAGGAAAACGAATTCTCTTCTTTTGTGTTCATTTGGCGCCCTGCGGAGATGTCCGCCATTTTGGGTTCCTTAAGGTTGTGGGTGGAAGGTTTGTATTGTGTGTAAGCTGCAACAGGATTACTTCTACTTGTCCTTTATTCCAACCCCACCCCACGATCCTCACGATTAATTCGTCATACTCTTGACACGGTTCTTTTTGTTAGTAATTTCAGCAAAGCAAAACAAAAATATATTGTCTGAAATGTGGAGGACAGGGGCACATGTGTAATTTATTCCTTCAGAAAGGTTTTCTGATATGGATTGGTCACAGTCCTGTCAGTTTTCTGACTAAACTTGTAACTAATAATGTACATCTACATGTATAAAGATAAATAAATTATGTTGCAATGCTGATACAGTAATATGAATGTTAGTATATCCAGAGATAAGAACGCTGTTAGATACAGATGTAGATAACGGTACCTTCTTTCGGATATAGTACTAGGAGAGCAAAAACATTGGTTTGATGAGTGAACTCAGGTTGTTGCGTTACAAAATCTAACAACTGATACTTTCTGTTGATCTACAGATACAGAATTTTGGATTCTACCACTCAATGCACACTCACACTAAGGTTGCCAGACGTTCCGGTTTGATCGGGACAGTTCCGAGCTTTGAGATGTTCCGGCCGGTTTAGGGTTACCAACCGTCCGGTTTCTGCCGAACATGTCCGGCTTTTTAACCTTTTTAGAAGTATCAGGCCGGCATTTGTCTTTTTCTTGAAAAAAGTCCGGTATTTTAAAAATAAAATTAGCAAGACATTTAGTGTTGTCATGAGACTAGACGAGACAGTGAAATGACTATATAAAACGAGACAAGACAGAGCTCTCGTAATGTAAAATATACATGTTTTCGAGACGAGATACTCTCTGGACAAGACATTTTCGAGACGACACAGCCTAAATCTCGTCTCGTGGGCAACACTAAACCCACATAGCAAAATGACGTCCCAGGGATATCTGACGGATCTCCTGGCAGGATATCGGGATGTCCGTAGGACGTCCTGCTTAAGTCCCGTTTACATTCATGGGACGTATAGTTATAATTAATCCTTCGTATAACCATACGAAGGCATATCCTTCGTATAGTTATAATTAATTAAATAATAATAATAGTAAGGTCGATTTAATTTATAGAAATTCCAGGTAGGTAATCCCGCACGGTTTTCCGGGGGACATCCAGGGGACGAGATGAACTGTTTGTATTGCCCACAGAGTTATCCCACGGACGTCCTTAGGACATCGCTATGGGAGCAGGACGATTCTGACGGTAATGGGATCTACATGGGACGTCCCAGGGACGTACTCTGCTATGTGGGAAGACATTACTACACCTAACTCTTCATCGTTTGTGTTATTTACGGCAAACTTTATGGTCACGAGCAGTAATTTGTCACATTAACTACTAGAGTGCGTGGTTGGTGGTACTGTAAATATAGCGCACTTGACTATTTTCTCTCCGTTCGCGAAACTGCAAAAAGTACAAAATATGGGCAAGAACTAGCACATCAGCAAGTAATATCTTTGTCTTTAACCTCTCCAAAACTTTCACCACTTGATAAAAAGGTACATAACGAGCGTGATTGTGCCTAAAAAAATATTCATTACTACAAAACAAGGTATCGAAATGGAAAATTTCACGAAACGGAAACGTTTTACCTTCGTTAACATGCTATTTGCCGTTTTTGACTATGATGCCAGTATTGAATGACGAGACGATACAGGAAGGTTCGAAATATTCACGAACGGGACGGCGTTCAGGTTTGTTCCGGTCCATTTCGAACCCTGCTGCAAATTCATTGTGTCCGGTATTTTTTTAAAAAAAGTCCGGCTTTTTTCGGAGTTTTGTCCTCCACTTGGCAATTTCCAGTTGGTAACCCTAGGCCGGTTTCGTGTTTTGGCCCGTGACACGAGAAATATTAAGAAAACACGAAACAAGCCGAGACATCTCCTCAAGACCAAAAACTTCCTCAGTCAACTGGCAAGCCTTAACTCAGACTCATAGAAAATGACATGAGGTGCACTTTTTAAGCGCGACAAAATGCGCACTATGTCAAAAGAGAGCCAATATTCGATTTAAATTTGAAGAGTTGCCGTCGCTGGATATAACTGAAAATGAAATTACCAACATTCTTAAAAAGATGCCCACCTATTCTACACAGAATATTAACAGCTCTTTTCAGCTTATCCTTCAAAACTGGTTATATCCCCTCTCAGTGGAAAGACGCTTATACCATTTTCATTCCGAAGCATAATAAAAACCGCCTAAATTCAGACAACTATCGCCCTATCACACTAACGAATACAATAGCCAAAATCTGCGAAACGATTCTAGCTAAAAGACTAAGTAATTTCATGGAAGAGGACAATCTCATCACAAACAGTCAGGCAGGATTCCGCCCAAAGATCTCAACAATAGACCAGTTAATA
>JAGDQP010027518.1:2030-24919 GCA_022664845.1 Lepisma saccharinum
AATAATTGAAATATGAAATTTCGAAGTATGACGGTATATCATCACTAGTAGACTACAAAATATTTGCAAAGACATCATTTTGAATCCAAAATGGCAGACTTCATAATCAATTTTCCACAACGTTTGAACTAGGGATACGAAATTTGGCATAAAAGTGTATTAACAAGAGTAGTTTAGGAATAATTTACATTTTTGAAAAAGTTGTTAACTTGGATCAAAATGGCTGCACAAAAACTTTTTCCACACCATTCGAGCTATAGAAACGAAATTTGGTATGAAGGTGCACCATCACAAGTAGGTGACGGCAATGTAAGAACAACTTTTTAAAAATCGCTTTCTTTAATTCAATATAGCCGCCCAAATACCATTTTCCAAACCACTGAAACTAGAGAAACGAGAAATTTGGTATGAAGGTGTACCATCACGAAAATGTTTCAATAAATGGATGAAACCACCGCTATGAGCGTGCAGCGATATGGGAAAAGGTCTGCACAGCATGGGGCGCTGTCCCCAGAAAGTCTGATCACAATAAAGGGGGCGTAGCCCTAAAAGTTTGAAGTTGGGGCGCACACGGAATTCTGGGGCAGCACACCCAACGAGGCGAACCCAGTATATATATATACATGTATAAAAAGCTGTGAAATCCGAGCAAAATACCAGATGATGTTCGAGCCTTAGGGTTGGTTTTGGTGGATTTTAGGGCCGCCAGCAGGAAGCAAATTTGCTGTATCATCACAAGTAGGTTACAATAAATATGGCAAAGCTTCCATATGTTTCAATAAATATCTCATTCCCACGGGTGGTGGGTATGGGAAAAAATCTGCAACGTGGAAGCACAGTGTCCTGAAGAGTGGTTACGATAAAGGGACGTAAGTACCCAGACACTCGAAGTTGGGGGCGCAGCCAGCTACGGGGGGCGAGGACCTAAACGAGGCCGAGCGAGCGAGTATATATATTATACACGTACAAAAAGCTGTGAAATCCGAACAATAACACCAGAGGTGCAAAAAGTGGAGCCAAGTTCTTTAACCCTAAAAAGGTGTGAAATGGGAGACGGATGAGCCAAATTCCTTGGTGACTGCATGTAACAGGAACAAAGGAATTTGGCGCGAGGTGGCAAGGTTCATGATCCTCAAGCTATAAGGGTGGTGGGGATCCTAAAACTCACTACGTCCACCGCCACCAACCCTAAGGCTGTTGCCAGCTCGCGCCAAGTTCCTTTGTTTCTGTTACATGCTGTCACCAAGGAACGTGGCTCATCCGTCTCCCATTTCACACCTTTTTAGGGCTAAAGAACTTGGCTCCACTTTTTGCACCTCTGGTGTTTTTGTTCGGATATATTCTACTTGATAAACAGTGATAAACCACTTTTCGTAACAAAGGGAGAAACAGAGAGAGAGTTACGCAGAGAGGAGAAAATGTGGGGACATAGTAAGCAAAACATTTTAGGACAACAATGAAATATTTCGAATTCTTTAGATGCAATAGTAGCACTGCACTTTCTACGATTCTAGGCCATGTATAGGAATCATTGAACGGCTGGGCTGGTTTGTGTAGTTAATTGAGAAATGATCACAAAACCACTGGTAGTTGTTTATATTTCATGTTCCGCGTACAGCACGGAAGATAAGAAACAAAACTTACATTTTAGGGGAAGCCACGATGTCTAAAGGTAGTATTTCATTCTTGATATTTTACCTATGTGTCAATTGTTTTTACTGATTTCGTATCGTGATATAATATTGATTTTGGTGCCTTGTATTTTTAATATATTTTAGCGGATAGTTAACGATGTATTTAAGAGTTAACATATTTCTTTTGATCTGTATATTTTAATACATATTTTTTTAAATAGTAGGTAATTTCCAGCAAACTTAAATCTGGGGTTATGGAATGTGAAACAAGATTTGAGCAGCAGTCTAGAAAAGAGATTTCCAAGTTAGATTTTCAGTGCGAACATACAGATCCAACTTAAAACTATAGGCTTTGTCATTAAGACTTCTGCGTGTAAGGAATTTCGATAACAAATCAGCATGAAATCCCTTTTCAGAGGGACAATCCGTTGCAGATCTATCTTAGACACAAATTATCTTCATCAGTCATCATCATCACATCACACAAGGTAGTAATAAATAACAAAACTCTAACATTATTATTGCAAATGATCTTCAACATCTAATGTTTTTTAGTATTTGTATGTGAATTATGGTTCAAATTACTTAGAATTTTCAAACATCAACGATACGTGCAGTACTGAAGTCATTGCATCAACTTTCGCTGCTAGCGACCTAGAAATACTCCAAATTGATATTCTGTCTTTCTGAAGGTAAATTTGAAATTTATATATTTTTCAGGGTGTATTTGTGTGTATTGGCCGGGAAACCGAGACAGGACCGGAAAACCGGGACTGTCGCCCCAAATGGCCTGTGCTACTAACTGGGAGGAGACCCCTTAATTCATCTTGCTAAAGCTTAAGGGAACCGACCGGGGTAGACGCCTAATGTCCAATCCATACGTATGGATTGGATACGTTCACGTCGTGGGGCCTGTTACTACCCAAGCAACTGCTTGGCGAACGAACATGGATGGGCTGCTCACCAACCCGCATTAGCTGACAGTGTGGTGAGTCAAATGTCAGCACCCCTCCTTTCTTTACACATGGTGGTACAAGTAAGGAAACAGCCTCGGAGGTACTCATTGCCGGGAGGACGGAATGCAGCTGGCAACGGCTGCGGTCAGTCCCGCAGGAAGTCAGAGGGTCAAAATGCCCAGGTTTGGACTGTCGACTGCCAGGATAACGACAAGGCAATTCGAACGGACTTCTACGTGGTGACCCTCAACTGTAAGTCACTTGCAGGAGAGGACAAATTACATAAATTGCAGAATGAACTAAAGAGGATTAATTGTGACATCATAGGACTATCAGAAGTGTGGGGGAAGAATGAAGAACAGTTGGAGCTGCCGTCGGGGCTCGCGTTCTACTTTAAAGGAACAGAAAACGGAAAACCGACAGGCGTTGGCTTTATAATTAATAAGGACCTGAAGTTACGGATCACAGAAATTGAAGGAATTTCAGATAGAATCGCACGGATAATAATAAAGATAAACAAGAGATACAGTATGGAAATTATACAAGTGTATGCTCCAACAACCTCACACCCGGAGGAGGAAGTCGAAGACCTATACGAGGAGATACAGAAGATTTTGGATAGCAGCAAATCGCATTACAAAATTGTAATGGGAGACTTCAATGCGAAAGTAGGAGCCAAGCAGAGCAGTGACACGAAAGTGGGAAACCTTGGATTTGGCAAAAGAAACAAGAGAGGAGAGAAGTTAGTGGAATTCTCAGAAGTCAACAAACTGTTAATTTCCAATACATTTTTGAAGAAACCGCCCCAGAGGAAGTGGACATGGAAAGGCCCAAATGGGACCAAAAAAGAAATAGACTACGTTCTATCAAATAACAGGCAAATTCAAAAAGACGTGTCTGTTCTGAACAGTTTCAAAATCTCGAGTGATCATAGGATGGTGAGATGTAAGCTGAAACTATATACTAGGCTTGAGAGAAAGAAGCTTATCAGAGGAAAACCACTAGTTTTAGATCTGGAAAATCTTGGAAAACACAGACAGACATTCGAGATAGAACTAAGCAACAGATTCAGCGCCTTGGAAGAGTTAGAGGGTGAAGAAGACATCGATAGCAGAAACAAAATATTGACTGAGATAATAAGAGAAACAGCCAAAGAAACAACATGCACCAGAAAGAAAAAAGAGAGCAAAATCTCAGAAGAAGCTAAACTCTTGATGAAGAAAAGAAGGGAAATGAAAAATGAGGAAAATTGCATAAAGAGGTTTGAGTACATAGAGCTAAATAAAACAGCAAGGAAAAAATAAGAGAGGATGTACGAAATTATAAGGAAAATCTTGCTAGAAATACAATCGAGGAAAATAAGAGCCTGAAGAAAGCCAAACAGCAGCTCATGGTAGGGAAAAAGCAAATAATTGCAGTTAAGAGACCAAACGGGACCGTAACACGAAATAAGGAAGAAATTATAAACATATTTGAAAATTTCTACAGAGAATTGCATTACTCCGAGGAAGAACTAGGAAGTGTATACACAGAAGAAATTGATGTAGAAGTCCCGAACGTAATGAAAGAAGAAGTGGATAAAGTACTTCGAGGGATGAAGAACGGAAAATCGCCAGGAGAAGATGGACTCACAACAGAGATGTTAAAATGGGGAGGTTAAAAATGAAAGAGGAACTTGCTAAACTATTCTCGATGTGCCTGAGGAAGAGAGAAATACTTTCAAGTTGGAACATTGCCGTTATCATTTTGTTATACAAGAAAGGGGACAAAGAACGCGTCGAAAACTACAGACCAATTAGTTTACTGTCTGTCCTATACAAAATGTTCACCAAAGTTATTTTGAATCGTATTGAACGAGACTTGGATTTTAACCAGGGAAGGGAACAAACAGGATTCCGTTGTGGATTTAGCACAATGGACCACATACAAACATTGAATGAAGTTATGGAAAGGACTAATGAATATGAACTTAAACTATGTTTGGGATTCATAGATTTTGAAAAAGCTTTCAATTCGGTCTCCTTGTCAGCAGTACTTAAATCACTTGAACATCAAGTCATCGAAAGTGCATACATCAAGTTACTGCGAAACATTTACTCGACTGCCACATCTGTCATTAGCCTGCATCAAGAAAGTGAAAAATTTAAAGTTGGAAAAGGGGTAAGGCAAGGAGATTCAATTTCTCCAAAACTGTTTTGTGCGGTCCTGGAGAGAGTGTTCCAAAATTTAAACTGGGATGAAGTAGGAATTAAAATTAATGACGAATATCTTCATCACCTACGGTCCGCTGACGATATAGTCCTGTTTGCTTCAAATGCAGAAGAACTACAAAGTAGTAGTACAAACCAGAATGGAAGAATTGAATAACGAGAGCTCGAAAATAGACCTTAAAATGAACTTAAGTAAAACAAAAGTAATGTACAACCAACATGCTGCAAAGAAGGATGTGAAGATTAACGGAGAGACAATAGGCATAGTTGATGAGTATGTTTACCTAGGTCAGCTCAAAACATCAAATGCAAAGTTGACCGATGAAATAAATAGAAAATGTAAAATGGCGTGGAGTTTGTTTGGAAGACTACACTTTATTTTCAAAATACCAATGTGTCTGAAGCGTAAAGTTTATTGTCTGAGCGCATCATATATTCACGGTAGGAATAGATGTAGACACACGAGCCTACTTCACAGCAGCCACGATAATTATTGCCGTTCCGACCGGAATTAAAGTCTTTAGATGAATTGCAACCCTCCATGGCGCACAAATCAACTACTCCCCCCAACACTTTGAAGATTAGGGTTCATTTTCCTCTTCACAGTAGGGGGATTAACCGGGGTAATACTAGCGAACTCATCGATAGATATTGTATTACACGACACTTACTACGTCGTCGCCCACTTTCACTACGTACTTTCTATAGGAGCCGTATTTGCTATCATAGCAGGAATCATTCATTGATTCCCACTCTTTAGCGGAACATCCCTTAACCCCAACTGACTAAAGATCCAATTTATTACAATATTCCTGGGCGTAAATATCACCTTCTTCCCACAACATTTCTTGGGACTAAGAGGAATACCACGACGATATTCTGACTACCCCGACGCATATATAACATGAAATATGTTATCAAGTGTAGGGTCCCTATCATCATTAATCGCCGTTCTAATACTAGTGTTTATTGTATGAGAGGCCCTAGCCAGTTCCCGCACCATTCTCTACCCCGATCAACAACCTACTTCCTTAGAATGATACCAAAATTTGCCCCCAGCTGAACACAGTTATACAGAAATTCCGATTTTAACTACTTAATGTTCTAAGGTGGCAGATAAGTGCACCGGACCTAAGCCCCGGAAATAAGAACCATTAACCCTTCCTTAGAAATGGCCACCCGAAACCAAATAAATCTACAAGATGCCAGATCCCCAATCATACAACAAATAACTTTCTTTCACGATCATACAATACTTATTATTATAATAATTACAGTCCTTGTAGGATATTTACTCATCTCTATTATATTCAACAAATTTATTAATCGGTATCTTTTAGAAGGACAAACCTTAGAGACTATTTGAACAATTCTACCGGCGATTATACTAGTCTTCATCGCATTACCGTCATTACATCTTCTTTATCTAATTGATGAAATCAATCAACCCTCAGTAACCCTAAAAGTAATCGGCCATCAATGATATTGAAGTTATGAATATTCAGATTTTGCCCCAACAGAATTCGATTCGTACATAATCCCAATTAATGAAATAAAAAAAATAATTTTCGTCTATTAGACGTAGATAACCGAGTAATTTTACCAATCAACACAGACATTCGAGTCCTAATTACTGCCGCAGACGTTCTCCATTCGTGGGCCATACCAGCCATAGGACTAAAAGCAGATGCGACCCCAGGACGACTTAATCAAGTTAGAATAAACGCAAAACGAATCGGCCTATTCTTCGGACAATGCTCAGAAATTTGTGGAGCAAATCACAGCTTCATGCCAATTGTTATAGAAACCTGCCCGCATCAACAATTTATTAATTGAATATTAAACATAGCACAAGAGGCCTCATTAGATGGCTGAAAGTAAGCGATGGTCTCTTAAACCAAAGTATAGTAAAATAACAATTACTTCTAATGAAAAAGTTAGTTAAATTATTATAACATGGCCATGTCATAGCCAAATTATTAAGCCTTAATACTTTTTAATACCACAAATATCCCCTTTAAAATGATTATTACTATTTATTTTCTTCTCACTTATCTACCTAATTTTTGCCTCAATCATATATTTTAACATCCACCACAGTCAATTAAGCGCAGAACAAACAAGCATTACCAAAACGCTCCTAAACTGAAAATGATAACTAATTTATTCTCGGTATTTGATCCAACCTCAACTGTACTGTCTTTGTCAATCAACTGAATCAGCACCTTACTAGGCCTATTAATTATCCCCACATCGCTATGATTCCTCCCAACCCGAGCAACAATCATATGAGACAAATTAGTAATTACACTTCATAAAGAATTCAAAACAATCCTAGGACCTAACAACCCACATAAGGGGACAACATTCCTTTTTATTACCATCTTCACATTTATTATATTCAACAATTTTATAGGACTATTTCCCTACATTTTTACAAGATCTAGCCATCTAACATTCACATTAAGTCTTGCTTTACCCCTTTGATTAACCTTCATATTATACGGCTGAATTAACAACACCCAACACATATTTGCCCATCTCCTTCCTGCTGGAACCCCAGGACCTTTAATACCATTTATAGTATGCATTGAAATCACCAGAAACATCATCCGCCCCGGAACCTTAGCAGTTCGACTAATAGCAAACATAGTAGCCGGACACCTTTTATTAACCCTCCTAGCGAGAACAGGGCCCGCACTAACCATATCCTTACTCTCACTAATAATAATTAGACAAATCTTATTATTAACATTAGAATCCGCAGTAGCAATCATCCAATCCTACGTGTTTGCAGTATTAACAACCCTATATTCAAGTGAAGTAACATATGTCAGCACCACAAAATCACCCATATCACTTGGTAGATCAAAGCCCCTGACCCCTAACAGGGGCCCTCGGCGCCCTAATCACCACCACAGGATTAACTAAATGATTTCACCAATTTAACCCAGACCTATTCTTTATAGGGCTGTTAATCATCAGATTAACAATAATTCAATGATGACGAGACATTTCCCGAGAGGGGACATTTCAAGGACTCCACACAATCCAAGTCACTACTGGCCTTCGGTGAGGAATAATTTTATTCATTGTTTCAGAAGTATTCTTCTTTATTTATTTCTTTTGGGCCTTCTTCCACAGAAGACTATCCCCTACAGTAGAAATTGGAGCAATTTGACCTCCAGCAGGGATTCAACCATTCAATCCAATACAGATTCCTCTCCTCAATACTGCCATTTTACTAGCATCAGGAGTAACAGTAACCTGAGCCCACCACAGTTTAATAGAAGCAAAACACACACAAACTACCCAAGCCTTAACTATAACAGTAATTCTAGGGCTATACTTTACAGCCCTTCAGGGATTTGAATACTACGAAGCACCATTCACAATTTCAGACGCCACCTATGGGTCTACCTTTTTATAGCAACAGGCTTTCATGGGCTTCACATAATCATTGGCTCATCATTTTTAATAGTATGTTTATTTCGGCACATAATATATCACTTTTCTCCAAATCACCACTTCGGGTTTGAGGCAGCCGCCTGATACTGGCATTTCGTAGACGTAGTATGACTATTCTTGTATATTTCAATTTATTGATGGGGTGGATAAATTAGCTATTTAGTATAAACCAATACATTTGACTTCCAATTAAAAAATTCATATAAAATGAAATAGATAATGTATACAATCTTAACTGCCGGGCTAATCACTATAACAATTACAACAGCCGTAATACTACTAGCATCATTATTATCAAAAAAAACAATCATTGATCGAGAAAAAAGATCTCCATTTGAATGTGGGTTTGACCCCAAATCATCCCCGCGAACTCCCTTCTCAATTCGCTTTTTTCTTATTGCAGTAATTTTCCTCATTTTTGACGTAGAAATTGTATTACTCCTTCCTGCAGCAATCACAATTTCTACCGCCATAATTATCCCTTGAACCATCGTAACAATAACTTTCCTCTTAATTCTACTTATTGGTCTATACCACGAATGAAATCAAGGATCACTAGAATGACCCATATAGGATAACAGTTAATCATAATATTTGGTTTGCAACCAAAAGGTGTTGCTCGTCAACTTATCTCATACAACAACAAGAAGCAATACTTAGCACTCAGTTTCGACCTGACTTTAAGGTGGGCTTCCCCACCCTTGTTTTTAGTCGGAAGCCAAATCAAAGGCATGTTACTGTTAATAACAAAAGTGGGCACCCCAAGAAGCCCCCACTAAGGAGGTAAGTAAATTAAACAAGAAAAAGCTGCTAACTTTTATCTTTAGCGATTAAACCCGTTATTACCTTTAACGTCCTACCCCCTCAGTATAACAATTTACACTACTTTTTCAAGGTAAAAATAAGAAAATTTCTTAGGGAGTTCCTCTATATCTGAAGACCCCCTGTTTTTCTCAGCATCTTCAATGCTATGCTTTAAATATAAGCTATTCAAATAAATAATAAAAATAATTACTATTAAAAATATAATTAAAGTAAACGAAAAAAACAAATGCACCCCAAACTCATTAAAGTGCGCCCGAGTAATCAAAGCAGAACCGCCTGCTATAAAATTATAGGCCCCCTGCGGCCCCAATATTTCACTTCATCCCTGATCAACAACTTTTACGTATGCTGCCCCCAAATTAAGCGGCAGTCGAATACAATAACTAGTAGACAAATATGGCAAAAATCACATAGATCCTATTATACTTATAAAAAAATAAACTGCACCCCAAGGAGCCCCCACTCGACCTAAGTATGAACTTCCTAATAAAACCCCAACTCAGGCTCCGACGCCACTGACAATTAAAGCCCCCATTTTAAGGGCCGGTGGTAACACCACCACAGGAGAACAAGAAAATAGTAACCATCTCATAATAGTTCCACCTAAAATAGAAGCCACGGTCAACCCCAATATACCACGCACTATAACTAAATTAGAATTATCGCCAGTTCCATGACAACTCATGCTAGCTGCCCCCATCCCAGTCAAATAATAACTTAACCGGACAGAGTAACACACAGTTAAGCCCGTCGAAAAAAATAACAGAAAAAATCTGACTAAATCAATTCAGGCCATGCTCCCAACTTCCAAAATCAAATCCCTAGAATAAAACCCAGCTAAAAAGGGAACCCCACAAAGAGTTAAATTAGCAGTGTTCAAACAAGATAAAGTTAGTGGTATCTGATTTACAAGCCCCCCCATATACCGAATATCTTGTGTATCCCCCACTCCATGAATAATTGCCCCAGCACACAAAAATAAGAGAGCCCTAAAAAGAGCATGAGTTAATAAGTGAAAAAAAGCTAATACAGAAAATCCCATAGATAAAATTATTATTATTAGACCTAACTGACTTAAAGTAGGTAAAGCAATAATTTTCCTTAAATCATATTCATAATTAGCCCCTACCCCTGCCATAAACATAGTCAAACCAGAAAGAAGTAATAACGACCTCCCTATAAATCTGTCACTTAAAACATCTCTAAAACGAATTAATAAATAAACCCCAGCAGTAACTAACGTAGAAGAATGAACTAAGGCTGAAACCGGCGTCGGAGCCGCCATTGCCGCGGGTAATCATGCCGAAAAAGGGATTTGAGCTCTTTTAGTCATCCCAGCCACCACAACAAGAGTAATAATAATTTTTATTTCACCCCCGCAATGTAACTCACCCAAATAAAAAACATAATTTCAACTACCATAGTTTAACATCCAAGCAATCGCAAGTAAAATACAAACATCCCCAACCCGATTAGACAAAGCAGTTAACATTCCAGCATTATAAGATCGAACATTTTGATAATAAATTACCAAACAATAAGACACTAAACCAAGACCGTCCCAACCTAATAAAATACTAATAATATTAGGAGAAATAATTAACAATATTATCGATAAAACAAACATAAGTACTAAAAAAATAAAACGGTTAATATAAAAATCCCCGCCCATATACTGTCCACTATAATAAATAACTATACTAGAAATATACAGTACAAATCTCATAAAAATTAAAGACATCGAATCTAATAAAATGGTTATAACAACAGAACTTCTATTAACTCTAATAACTTCCCACTTGACAAATAAACTAGTATCAAAAATTATTAAGGCAACCCCCCCAACAGAAAAAGAGAAACTAAAAATAAAAAGAAACACAAAAGAAACAATACAAATAGGGTATCTCCACATCACAACCTAAGAGCCACTCTTCAACTTTCCTTAGCCCCACAAGCCAAAATTTTAAATAAACTACTTAAGTCATTATTCCATAACTTAAAACAACAAAAAACTAGGCCCAACAAAAAGAATTAAAATATTTAAAGGAAATCAATGAAGAAATAAAAGATAATATTCACGAATTCTCCCTCCCCCCAACAAGAATACAGCCCAGAATAATACTTACCATGTTGAGTGTAAGAATAAAGGTATAAAGTATAAGCAGCACTAAAAAATGACATCAAACTTACTCCGCCCATACTCAAAAAAGATCACCCGATAACTCTATTTAATAAGCTAATTTCCCCCAACAAATTTAAACTTGGCGGCGCCGCCATATTAGCAATACTCAGTAAAAATCATCAAAAAGTTATTCTTGGCGTAAAAGACATCATCCCCCTATTGATAAATAAACTCCGACTACCCAAACGTTCATAAGAAATATTAGCCAAACAAAACAACCCAGAAGAACATAATCCATGCCCAATGACTCTCAATGTGTCTTACCTGTAATGATGTACGGTTGCGAAACTTGGACATTGAGTGCGCAAACGACTCAAAGATTGAGAGTCACACAAAGAGCAATTTAAAGATGCATGCTAGGAATAACCAGGAGGGACAGGAAGACAAATGAACGGATTCTCGCACAAACAAAGGTAAATGATGTAATCAAGAGAGCGAAGGAGATGAAGTGGAGATGGGCCGGTCACATAGCTAGACGAACAGATGGAAGGTGGACGATAAATGTACTACAATTGATTCCTATAGAAAAGAAACGACCGGGAAGACGTCGAAATGTAAGATGGGTAGATGAAATGGGTCTAGGCCAAATCGTCGAAAGGCATAACGTCGAAAAACAAAAATGGTCATATCGTCGAAAGAATTGGACAAACCGTCAAAAGAAACGGTCAAAGCTTCGAGAGATTTGGCCAAAACATCGAAACGCTAAACGGATAAAGTGTCGAAAGGCATATCGTCGAAAATAAAAAACGGTCATAACGTCGAAATAATTGGACAAATCGTCGAAAAAACGGTCAAAGCTTCGAAAGATATGGTCAAAACGTCGAAACGCTAGACGGTCAAAGCGTCGAAAGGCATATCATCGAAAATCAAAAACGGTCCTAGCGTAGAAAGAATTGGACAAATCTTCTAAGAAACGGTCAAATTGTCGAAAATTACAAACGGTCAAAGCGTCGAAAGGCATATCGTCGGAACTAAAAATCGGTCATAACGTCGAAAAAATTGGACAAATTGGAAGGAAGCGGTCAAAGCGTCGAAAAGCAAAAACGGTCAGTGCTTCGAAAGGCATATCGTCGAAAAAGGAAAACGGTCATAACGTCGAAAGAATCCGGCAAATCCTCGAAGGAAACGGTCAAAGCATCGAAATGCAGATGTTGTCAGTTTGCGAGAGAGGAAAGAAATACACCAGAGAAAGGGAAGAAATACACACCGAGTAACCGGTCCTAAAAGTGTAACGTATATTAATATGTCTCTTTAAATGTTATATGTAACGATAATAGGCTATGTAAAACAGTTGATAGCAATTTTATTTCCTCTTTATTGTAGAGATATAAGGAGCATTTGTGTTTTGGAAAACAAATATGATTAATGATTGGTAAACTTTATAGATTCTTGTTTTTCGTCCATGAGGTCATGATGCTGAATTTATTACTGAAAGTTTCTTTGAAAGGAAATATAGATTACATTGTACCCTTTAGAGATTACATGCTTCCTATTTCTTACATGATATAAATAGGTCTAATAATAATTTTGCTTGGTGAAGGGTCTAGTAACTTTTAGGGTAAATATTAACAAATATCTGAAGAAGCACATATCTCAAGACAATGAAGTCTATTACATATTCCTACAAATGAATTCAGTAAATATAAAAGAAAAGTCTATTTTCGATATACCATAAACATTTCCATTACATAAGCTTTCATATAAAGTTAATAAATATGAAAGAGAAAAGGTTTCCATCACAATATTAATAATAAATCACAACCATACTCAATCCACTACTGGATGAGGCCCGTCTTCGAAGGGAGTAGTTGGTCTACTGCTCCTACGCTGACCAGACGGTTTGGGAGAGGAGAGCCGAAGCTCTCTCTGTGCTCAACACTGTCTTTTACTCACAGCAGCTCCCCAATTGTCCTCACGATGCTGGGTCAACACCGAAAATTTTTTGGGCCTCAGCGGGAATCGAACCCGGGACCGCTCGCACTGAATTCGATCGCTCTACCGACTAGGCTACGCTGAAGCTTTATAAAGATTATTATATAAGTCTAAAAGTTGATTTAATACATATTAAATAATAGGTCTATTTTCTAGGGGGGGATACTATCCGTTACTTAAGTCTACAACTAAATAATCATAAATATATATGAAAATGTCTTGTAAAATCTAAGATAAAGACTAAGCAAGACCTGGAGAAGCATATATCTCAACACATGGCCATTACATAGACCTATAAATAAATATAGTAAATATGACAAACTCTGTTTGGAACATAAGAAGATTCATTGCCATGCTTACAACTAACTAGCTAAATGTGAAAGGAAAGTCCTTGTAACTTTTAAAGTAAAAAATAAGCCAGGGATGCAAACAACATAATAATATCCATCACATAGGCCTAAAAATGAATTTAATAAACAGGAAGGAAAAGTATGTTTATAACACAAGAATGGCTACTGTGTAAGCTTAGGAATATATGTAATAAATATTTAAGAAAGAGCCTGTTTTGAACACAAAATGTTCATGACATATAGTTACAAATAAAATCACAAATATAAAATATATGTTTCTAACACAAAAGATATTCGTTACATAGGTCTAAAATTAAACCTAATAGATACGTAAAGCAATGTTTGTTTTCAGCAAAAATATGTCCGTTAAATAAACCTACAAATATTATATTTATATTTCTGATCATTGAGTTTTATAACTAGGGTCCGGATTTTGATTACTTAAAATTATCAAAATGACCTATAACAACACAATAACAAATTAGAAATAATTTACACACGTATTACAGAAAATTATGTATTCATGCTTTCTGTAGGCAAAACAAGTCTTTATTCAAATACATTTGGATAGAACATGGACTCAATTAATAATTTTGACATTTCAAATCTAGTGGGCTTCAACTATTTGTTAGATTCCCTTTTATTAGATTCAGCAAGTTTGTCCGTTCCTGGCTTATAATAAGATATCAGATTAATTAAAAAACAGTCCATAGGTGTATATGATCCGTCCAAATGTGCTTAGACAGTTGGCAACGAGGGGATGTCAACATGTATCCAAGTAAAAGGAAAAATAATTGTTGGTGAAAAATCAAATATGATGATAGCAAAATTCAGAAACGTGTGTATAATTATTCTTTCTCGAATCAAAAGCAGGCAACCGCAAATTATGAAGCATAGCAAAATTAAACACTACTTAAAAATAAATGAAGTCTGCAGCTTATCATAAAAATAGTTCTCCTATTATTTTACATACATTTACACATTCCCAGATAAGGAGTGTTTCACACAGAATATATCGTAATGATTTCTTACTTGTAGTTGTTACTTCGTAATGTAGCGATGGGATCGTATACGACGTGGTAGCACTGTCTTTACGATATACAATATAATATCATGGTAGAGACCTTATGACCGAAGATCGTTTAATAGAATGGTTATTTAGTGAATGAATAGAGCAAATGCTTATATACGTTTTACCGACACCAGTTTATTATAAAGTTCCAATATACTATATATTATACAATGTATTATACAGTTAACAATCTGAGCGTCCCGAACATGGGCTCTGTAATTAATAATCTAGTGGATCACCTCTTGCAATGATATTTTAACTTAGGTTTAGGAGAGGAGATTGTTCCTAGAAAGGATACTAACTCCAGTCCGAGCTAGCAGGTAAAGGTATACCAACCTAAGTTGGGGGTAAGGTGAGAGTCCTGACTCCAGTCCAAGCCAGGTAGAGGTGACCACTTTTCGGAGCGAAGAAGTGATAACTTCAAAGGTGATTGACTGGCCTTTTTATACCCTTATTTGTGGGCGTATCTTCAGTACTTCCAACACTTGCCGCTTGGAGGTTGTTGTCGTCTGCTTCCTATGGATGCTTAGTCAGCTTTATGTAACTTTTATTGTTTGTTTACTTTTGTGCTTAACACACTGACCTATTTATCCATATCCCATTACAATATAAATTAGGATAACGTGATCAATCTCATGATAAGCACATCGCCACCAGTTACACAGCTCTCGCCAAATTGTCAGTCGAAATAAACAGCATGTGAGTTCCATTTTATTGATTTATTTTTGCTTCAAAAGTATACCAGTAGTAAAATAAAATGTCCATCATATCTTTGGAAACAGAATGGAATCTGTAAATTATATTGAACTATGAACTGTAATTGAAAAGGATCCATTGTAACAAAAACAAATCGTTAAAACTTCTTTCTCGGTGTTTGAATTACTGCCATTGTCAAGTGTTTGATTTTCTAATAATTCTTCATTTTCGAGCAAGTTTATAATTTTGACATCTTTTCTCCCACGTTGATGTTACAAATTTAATACACTGAATAATATTGTGCAGGGCAGAGGTTGCGCCAGGATTTTGAGTTTGAATTAATGTAAAGTCAAAATTAATATGGTAAGTGTAATTTCCACGGCTTCTATCGATTTTTGACCGTCTCGAAAGAAAATTTAGATGTTTTGTGGTAAGAGATTGAAATTTAAAGTACAGTCGTATGAATAGTTTCGAATAGACATTATGTACCTGCCGAACGGAATAAAGATACAAAGTACTATAATACATTCTGATTAGTGAAGTATACTTATTAATCTGCTAACAATTTTGTCAATCTGTATGAAGCGGGAATATATCTAATACGAAGGAAAACAAAGTCTCATCACATTCCGCTTTGCACACGTTTATTCGTATTTGTACTACTTCTGATGTGATTGAGGTGGGGAATACGAAGGTTTATGGTCTGCGTTTCATATTTTATATTTTCCACCTGCTTTTGTTTTTCCATTTTGGACACGTGGTGATATTTCCTTGTAAGGCACGGACATAAAACGTCCATAGGTGCCTTGCCAAAAATAAACAGAAAAGATGAGTGAAAAAAATTCCACAAAAATCTCAAGTGTAAAGATGACATTGTATTCAGGTTATAATCTCTTTACGAAAGTTAAGCATTTGAGAGGCAGATTACGATTTCCGTTCTCCTGTGTACATTTTCAGAGTACTTAATTTACTGAAATGAAAAATAGCTTAGATTTAAAGATATTTCATACGTTTTTTCTGAGAGTTTTAAATTCTGTAGAATGAAAGTGGGATCAATAAGAAACACGCTGTCATCTGTGGTGAAAGAACTGAACTTCTTTATATTCGTTTATTTAGGAAATGATTCAGACATTGATATTCAGCGGTTATTATGCTCCCGTGTACGACTTTCTGTAACGTAAAGAGGATGTTATTTTATGCAAGTTATTACAAATGCACTAAAATCGCTCTCTACATTTAAGTTTTGAAGGTGAGTGGTGTGTTTGCTTCTTTCCAATCAAGAGTTCCGAGTTTCATACTGGAAGGGACACTTTTATTTGCAGCTCACTTTAAATTGCAGGCTCAGTTCTTAGACCATCATCATCTGATGGAAGCGACAGGCAGACCCCTATCGGCTCAACTTGCCCAGAAACAGATATCTTCGTCCGGATAGAAAACTCATCATCATCGTCATGTTCATGACATCGATAATAGTTTTTTAGTTATTTACAAAACGTGAAACTATGTACGATAAATTTAATTTTGATTTTCTTTACTACGGGCTGAAGTAGCGACCTCCCTCATAACAGGGTGAATTCCTTGGGCGGGATCTCTTCCAGAAGTCAAGTTTGTTATTATAGTCTGTCATTCTCCCATTTGCCTGGTGATACTCTAAAACGAGCCATCTGCACATTATTCACTCGAAGTCAGCGATCGTATTTCTATGACGTAAGGACCTATGAAAAGGTGAACCAATCATGATTTGCCATTTTAATTCATTGGAGTAATTAAATGTCTGCTATGGTAAACGATTGATTTAAATAAAATTAAGATTGTTTAGTTGATTTGTATCTATAGGGTGCATATTATGAATTTAAATGGGATGGCTTCAGTTCGTCAATGTTGCAAACCTAGTATATTTCTTATATATCTTCAATGGTATTATGTCAAAATATTGGATGTTTTAATGATGGACTAATGCTAATAAGCAACACATGTGAAACACAGAACGCAATATTCCAAACTTTGTATATTAAAGTAAATTTTTGCTCATTATATAAGTAAAAAGTTAAGAATTTTGTAAAAAATGAAATAACATAAAAGCTTAAATTTGAAAACAGGTAAAAGTGAATCAAAGTTCAATTTCCTAATCTTGTTAAAGTAGATTCATATGATTTCAAGAATACTTTTATTGTTGCAATTATAAATATATTTAAGTCAAATAACATGCCAGATCCAAATACTGTGAAATGTATTTTAATCTTTGCAGTATTATAAAAAAAAAAACTTTGTTAATTGTTTTCAATCCAAATTCAACAACATTGTGCTCAAAGGAAGCTACCTGTTACACCATAATTTTGTAGACTGACAGAAGGAAACTAAATAAAGACAATCATACAGTTAAGAAAAGCTGTGCTTCTACATCAAAAATCTAATCCACTGACGAATGGAGTCATCCAAATTGGAATTGCAAAAAGCAATTTTGGATCACGAGAGATAAGTATGAACGATTTTAGTTTTGTTTCAACATCTTAATTATAACATTTACGCTTTTTTCATTGAATTTTGTGTTCGATACAAAAGAGAACTATTCATGCCATGTCATTATGTCTCAATACAAGTACTGAATTAAAGCTATAATTTTCAGCATTCCATATAAAAATAAGAGAAGAATTAAGAAGGTATACGTAAAAATGGCCCATGGGCAATGTTAAAGCATATCCTTTTCACGTAGACAGTCGCAATTAGAGTAGGGCATAGTAAAATCCTTTTATGTATAATTTGTATCACCTAAATGTTATGTTAATAATAGATTAAAGAAATTGTACTATTGGAATCTTATTTACACATTTTTTACACTTTTGAGACAAAGACCAAAGGAAATTGAGCTGTGATTTTTTTGGACCTATTTCCTCTTCCATTCGTTTAAGATTCTTTAGAAAATTTCATAAAATAACAATATTTCTTCTTGTCTCAGGCGTAAATAATTGAGTATTATTTAAACTAGAATGGAGTTGATACATACTATCGATAAGAGATAAATAAAAATATTTTTGATGTAAATTATTAATAAAGTATACAGTATAACCCCATTAATTTGTCACCTATGGGAACGAGGGCATAGTCGGAACGCAAGAAAGGTCGTATTATCATAGGGGAACAAATATTTAATACAGTCAAATTGAGTATAGCGTGTTTACACTTTCTCGTTGCCAAATTGGGACGAGTACACTATACAGAAAGCCGATTTTTGACACAAACAAACTTCACACATTGTCAAAAGTGACAGATTAATTACAAAAACTTGCAAAGCGAAGTATCAGAAAGCTCTGATCAAATGTCACCAGCTAACTGACTCAATCAAGTGCGTAGTATTTCAACGACAACTACATAAATACACCGATATTCCGCTACTTGCGCCATGGTCGGATTAGGCGAAAAGTCGAACCATGGGAGATCGATTTACCGCGGTTCTACTGAAGTCAGATTTAAAGTTCAGCTTCAGTTATTTTCATTCATTCTATGCTAAATTAACAAACAAACAAAAAATATTGTATTTAGTTTACTCTCTTGATTCGCGAATTTAAATTCCCCTTCATCTCAGCCTATTAAAAGGTAAGATTTTGTATTTCGTAACTTTATTCTTTCATTAAGTTAAGAAAAAAATGTTTTCCCATTTTTTATGTAATTTTTTGTTCCATTTTAAATACTTCGATGCACATGTCTCACATTTCTATTCAACTTATAAGTTAGCAACCTCTGGAAAAACAATAGTAGTTGCACACCAAATTCAAAGAGCGGTATTCTGCTCGGTATGAGCGTAATATTCTACCTTTCCAGAGCGGAAGAAGAGACGGAAAAAGGTGGAATCCGTGGTTGTTCTTTGTGGTGAGAAAGTAAATCAACATGCAAGGCAGTGCATGAGCCAAGTTCTTCACGTCAGAAAACGTCAGCACTGCCAGAAGCATGTTATACAGGAACAAATGTTTATGGCAAAATCGACGATTTGGGGGCCCAGTAAGAAAAAAGATGTTAAAGATAGGAATATGAGCTTTTGCCGTTAAGGAGATATGGTAAATATGTGCAGATGTACAAAATTTCATATTCGTATTTCAAACTATGTTCTAGTTGTGGACCCCTGAAATTGCACAATTTAGGCTAACTGACTTACTCAGTCACTCACTCACTGACTGACTCACTCATCATATTGTTTAGGGTGTTTAGAGTAAGCTAGAAACATGAAATTTGATATGAAGGTAGAGGATGATAAGTAGATAAAGGAAAAATTCCGACATTTTGAAAAGGTCGCCATCTTGGATTCAAAATGGCGGACGTCATAAATCTATTTTCCACACTGGTTAAGCCAGAGATACGAAATTTGGCATAGCGATGTGTTATTAAAAGTAGTTTAGGAAAACATAACAACGTTTTAAAAAAATCACCATCTTTGATTCAAAATGGCAGCTGAAATACCATTTTTCACATCGTTCGAGATAGAGAAATGAAATTTGGTATGACAGTGTATCATCACGAGTATGTCACTAAAATATAAGAAAACGTTAAAAATGTGTCCATCTTTTATCCAAAATGCCTGCCGAAGCCCCACTTTATAACGACTGAAGCTAGAGAAACGAGATTTGGTATGAAAGTGTACCATTACGAGTAGGTTAGAATAAATTCGGCTCGTCTCCCTTACTAGCGTGGAGTTCCCAGCTGGAGCCTGATTGTGATAAAGGGGTGCGCCCTAGCGAGGCAATCTTGGAATTCTGGGGGCAGCGCCCCAATGAGGCGAAGCGAGTATATACATTACACAAGTGTAAAAAACTGTGAAATACGAGCAAAAGCAAAAGGGGTGCAAAATGTCCAATCAACTCCTTCAACCTTAAAAAGTGGTGAAATGGAATATGGATGAGCCTAGTTCCTCGCGCCAACTTCCAATACTCCTGCGTGTCCCACCAAGTTTTACTCGTCACAAGCGTTAGCACTGCCAGGAGCATGTTATACAGGCAGAATGTGGAAGTTTCCCCATTCGGACGCAGCGCTCTGGAGTATAAGGGAATATCTGCATCATGGGGCGCAGTGCACTGCAGATTCTGGTTGTGATAAAAGGACGCAGTTCCTCCAAACTCCTCAAGTTCGGTGCGCGGCCTGCCGTGGGATTCTTGGCGCAGCGACGCAAGCGAATCGAGGGGAGTATCAACACGCACGGCAGTGCATGCAGCCGAGTTCCGGGTGTCACAAAAAGTTAGCATGCTATACAGGAACAAGAGTTTATTGCGAAATCAGTGATTTTGAGGTTCTGTAAGGAAAAGGATGTTAAAAATTGAAATATGAAATTTCAAAGTATGACGGTATATCATCACTAGTAGATTACAAAATATCTGCAAAGACATCATTTTGAATCCAAAATGGCTGCCTTCATAATCCATTTTCCAGACCGTTTGAACTAGGGATACGAAATTTGGCATAAAGGTGTATTAACAAGAGTAGTTTAGGAATAATTTACATTTTTGAAAAAGTTGTTAACTTGGATCAAAATAGCCGCACAAAAACTTTTTCCACACCATTCGAGCTATAGAAACGAAATCTGGTATGAAGGTGTACCATCACAAGTAGGTAACGGCAATGTAAGAAAACTTTTTAAAAATCGCTTTCTTTAATTCAACATAGCCGTCCAAATACCATTTTCCAAACCACTGAAGCTAGAGAAACGAAATTTGGTATGAAGGTGTACCATCACGAAAATGTTTCAATAAATCGATCAAACCACCGCTATGAGGGGCAGCCCCCAAGGGGATATGGGAAAAGGTCTGCACAGCATGGGGCGCTGCCCCCAGAAAGTCTGATTACAATAAAGGGGGCGTAGCCCTAAAAATTTGAAGTTGGGGCGCACACGGAATTCTGGCGCAGCACACCCAGCGAGGCGAACCCAGTATATATATGACTCGGTCGCGACCTACAAAAATCTGTGAAATCCGAACAAAAGCACCAGAGGTGCAAAAAGTGCAGCCAAGTTCTTTAACCCTAAAAAGGTATGAAATGGGAGACGGATGAGCTAAGTTCCTTGGTGACAGCATGTAAGAGGAACAAAGGAAATTGGCGCGAGCTGGCAACAGCCTTAGGATGGGTGGCGGTGGACGTAGTGGGTTTTAGGATCCCCACCACCCTTATAGCTTGAGGATCATGAACCTTGCCACCTCGCGCGAAGTTCCTTTGTTCCTCTTACATGCTGTCACCAAGGAATTTGGCTCATCCGTCTCCCATTTCATACCCTTTTAGGGCTAAAGAACTTGGCTGCACGTTTTGCACCTCTGGTGTTTTTGTTCTGATTGGTTTATTCCCTTTGCCCCAAGGATGTTACTGTGGTGTCAGCGGTGGACCCAGTCCCGACAATTACAACTTAGTTGAAATTGGGGGAGGGGGAAAGTCAATACCCCAATTGGAGATACCTTTTAAATTTTAAAAATCAATTTAACTTCCTCATTCCGTCAACTTCATTAATTTGCATTTTCTTTATCTGCTTTACTGGTAAGAGGCAATAAAATGTAAAAAAAAAAAAATAATATTGAATAAGCAGAGACAAGGCAGATATTTTCATATCTCAACTCCAGTCCTGCAAGTGGAGTATAATACATCAGTAGTTTTAAGTTTTTAGAACACGAGACAACGCCTATCAGTATCGAATATATTAAAGTATAGAAATTAAATAAACGTATTTACCATGTAAAGGAAAGCCGAATTTTAACAAAATAGATGACACTTCTTAAAATAAAAGTTTCACTACACTCTCTCTCTCTCTCTCTCTCTCTCTCTCTCTCACTCACACACACACACACACACACACACACACTTAATTTCTCTGTTAGAAATTGGCAGTATCTATTTACAGCTATTGGATAATATGTGCAACACTATTTGTCCACTACTACATTGAATGTCTGTTTTTTTACGAAAATATCCTATACTATAATTTTAGCCTTCGTTCAGTTGGTAGTTAGTAATACTGTATATAGAAATATACGAACCCTTATAATGCTCTTCTGCAGAATAATTCCTTTGTTGGTTTCCTCTCTTAAACAAGAAATCGAACAACGTTTTTTTCCATAGTTCCATTTTAAAAAAATAAAACATTAGTTTATATCACACAAGCTTGCTGATAAAGAATTTAATAAGATAGTTAACATAGTTGATATGTCACAATATTTTCCACTCAATACTTAAACGGTACACCTTAGCGGATAAACTTCTTTCACACAAACTGCAACAATTGTAATGGATTCATGGCAGTGAGTAGACTAAATGAGCAACAAGTCAGAAAAGACAGAAGTGCAGATGATGTATTAGGAAATTCCAGAAAAATACAGCATATTTGTTTTTACTTCCAATATTTCACGTATCAGACCAAGCCCCTAACATCACGTAGCGACGAACGCGTGAAAGTACTCCCAAATTGAACATTGCACAGCACGCCATATTTGGGGTAAGAAAGCGTAAAGGTAGTGCTCATTAGCGCAGAAGCAAATTGAAAAGTTTAGTTCATGAAGAGTAGAACGTTGATGAAATGAAAATGAATGATGTAGATGTA
>JAGDQP010027519.1:0-24517 GCA_022664845.1 Lepisma saccharinum
TAATATCAGTTGAAAATGTGGAGAACGATAATTCTACCGGTAATACTCTACCGGTGGTAAAAGTTGAAGTAAGACCTTCGCAGATGAACGTAAATTGCGAGCGGTCGAAAATAAGGTTGTTTGAAAATTATACGGGCCGAAACGGGACAAGATGACCGGAGAATGCGGAGACTGCAATATGAAGTACTCCCCAGACTGTATGATTCACCCGATATTGTAAGAACAATGAAATCATGACGGCTAAGATTGGCAGGTCATGTAGCTCGGATGAGGAGAAAAAGAAGACCAAGGCGTCGTTGGGATGACAGTATTAGATTGATGAAAACTATCATAATCCTGCCCAGGATATAATCCAATAACATGGACGTCTCTGACATCTTAAAATTGGGGTGAGCGCGTATGAAAAAGGAAAGTCTGCGAGTACGTCATGGCTTAGGCTAACTGTAAGCTACATCATGCATATACTTCAAACTAAATGTTAATAAAATACTCAGATCCGTCTATGGATAGTCAGTACTAACAAAATAGCATGAAAATTCTACTTGCACTTACAATTACAAGTCTACAGATGCAAACTAATTAATTGATACTAATGTATTCATATCTACTTACTTTAAAGTTGATTGGCCCGAAGATTGTTCTGAGACGACCACTGGCTCCAACAAATCAGTCTGCTAACTCTTCCAGGTTGAACATTATTATTCGTCTTCTGTGTCGTGCTGTTTCTTAGGAATGTTTTCAGACGTTGCAGAGAACTGAATCAGCTTCACATGATGAAGTTGGCACCACTATCACAAAACGAAGCAAGTTTTTAATGTTTTTTGACATTACCCGAACATCCGGCACCATTTGTCGAAACACATTAAGTATATCACTGCGAGAAGTTACATCATTCTTCTTAACATCTTCATTTCGGTGACAAAGAGCCGTTCCTGTTATGGAGGCTCTGAGAAGAGCCATTTCCTTTCCTTTTGGGAAGTTTCCGGGCGCCTTGAGAAAGACCATTTCTTCCTAAAGATCCGTTATTCCTCCCCTCCTCCTTTTACATCCGGGCTTGGGACCGGCATTGGCGGAGTTAAAGGGGCTCTTAAAAGAGCCGTTTTTCGTGCATCAACCTCCTGGAAGAATTGAGTGGAAAGAACCCACAAAGTCGCCAATCCCCGGTGAACAGTTGTACCAGTACTTCCATTAGAAGATCTGATGTGTAGGGAAAATGGAATTAAGGAATCAGATTGCTGCTTTAAAACAGAGATTACTTATGACGAAATGTGCGTCGAGGAATTTGAAGAGACCATCCATGGTTGGAAGCTAAGGTGAACCTTCAGGCAGAACTCACAAAAGTCTTTCGGTAGCTACCAGTAAAATTAACTGATCCTTGTAAAGCACAGCAAAAGGAAGATGGAATTATTTGCACACACTAAATAGAAGTCCGAAGAACTCATACCAGTCTCTGTTGATTATTCAGACAATGGCATCTATTTAGGTGAAAAAGCAAAGGTGACGAAGAGACTGACACTATCAAAGAAAAGCATACGCATGAGACCTTTCATCCATACGGGTTTGCGGAGAAGTTACCTCGCTCCAGGGACCCTCTCACACTTGCTCGGGTTTGCGGAGAAGTGGTCTCGCTCCAGGGACCCTCAGTCACACAGGTGCTCCATGCTTCTGCCACTTCGATAGGTCAATCGTCAATCTCATCGTCCTTGCTGCTGTATTTTTCCTCTACATTGGCGCCAGTTGTCATATATTCGTAGAGATCTGCGACGAGCTCTTTGCGTCGCTTCTGTAGGTCGTAAACGCTGAATTCAAACTTCCTTTTTTGCCGTATGGTCTCTTGTGCAGCTACAGGAGGAGGCGTCAGTTTTATTGGCATCTTCCGAAGAGGTTTCCTCAAAAAGTCGATGGTCTGAATTTCGACCTCGTCTTGCTGAATGGCCAGCTCCAGTTCACTGATGCAGACCTCCGAGTAGGCGATATCTCTGTCTACTTCAGCAATCTTCTTCCTTAAGACCCACTCAAACACATCAAAACTTTTGGTGTAGTTGCTGGTGGATGGAAGAGGCTGTTCGTTGGGAAACAGCGAATTTGTGGACTCCTTCCACAAGACCCGTCCGTTCGGTTGGTGCCCCGGTATTACTTGTTCGTAAATTGTTCTCGGTTTAGGTGCGCGTCGCGGTTTTGTCGGATTTTCCGCCATTTTTTTATACAAGATAATAAAATGGCGTATGTTGAGAGTAGCATAAAAATCTACTCTGCCGGGGAAACCGCTAATTGTTTGGATTGCAGTGTGTTGCATTGTTGACAGTGGTTCTCGATGGAACCTTCAAGTAAATCATTTTATAAATTAATTTTGTCACCAATAATGGTTATAATTATGAAAGTTCTTGTTTTCTTTACAAATATGAAACCTAATTTGACTTTACGGGTATTAATTTCCCAGTATAATTCCGAATGCACTGCTGGTGCCTCATAGACTGAATTAATGTGGAAAATTTAAGAAGCCGTTCTTCCTTGCAATTTAGGTAAAAATAGAATAACCTTCCTGCTTCATGTAGCATGTTTAGACGTACGTAGACGAGTTGAGACATGCTTAGCATGGTTCGTATTAGATTGATGATTATAATTTTAGCTAACCTAAATTTTATGTCGGTGAAATTTAGTCCAATCCTGAATGTTAGGCATGTAGAGAGGTAGTTGATGATGTTATAGGTTGGCGTAGATTAGGTTTGAGATAAGGTTGTAACTACTAAGTTAATAAAAGTAATAAAACAATTTCCACCGTGGAAATTTTGGCATATTTTGAAATTGGAGTTAATTCGATACATTTTTGATACTTTTGGTATACCGGTAAACGGAGTCATATTGTAGTTTAGTTAGCGATTAAAATGTTGTAGTAATCAAACTTTCCAGACGACGACAGTTTTGTGCAATTTTGGAAATCCTTGATCTTTCGTCAACTACTCGCATCTTGTCCTTCTTCGTCTGCGGCTGTTAACGCTCATCTGTATTTAAGCAGTGTCGGAAATGCGGGTTAGATAGCCGCGTAAATTAGACTGTTTATGGACTAACCAAGAATCAAGTCAATATTTAGGTCCTTAGAACTTTTGCATTCTCTTAGAAACGCCTAATCAATGGTAAAGCATTGTTTTTGATAGGCAGAATACGTGAAATTACGTAGAACTCATGACAACGGGTAGTGAACATAAGATGGTAGCGTGTGACTATAACATTGTAATTAGACATCCAGACTGGTAAGATGAGCAGATGTTTGTGACCAACTCAGTGAATATGAAATAACCGCATCTCTCAAGCTTCGTTGTAGTTGTTGAGTGAAATCTGAATGAAATACTGAACTTTGTAGAGACTCTCAGTTAGACGTTTCCATGTCTGATACAACTGCAACTTTGTTACATATCACATCGACCTCTCAGATGGACTCTGGAGCGTCTGGGTGCGTTACGGTTAGAATTTTGTATTCATTACTGTCAAATACGTTGCTGTAGAGTAAGCAGGGTTTTCTAAAATTATTTTCTCTGGTTCATTCAAATTCGTAATTACAAACTCAAAACAATGCGCTGTGAATATCTTTGTTAAATTGTATCTATTTTCAAGCAAAACTGCTACATTCTGCTATAATCGATGATTCAGAATTTGTCTACAAATCACAGATAGCTTAGGAATATGGAGTAAGCAAAAAATGTTCTTTCTAGATTTGATCGGTGCATAGTACCACCATTGATTTTGAAAAAAAATCGGGTCTCAAGCAATTCGAGTCAATCGGATCAAGTTTCGGACCGGGTCAATTGGGTAAAGTTTCAGCCCCGGTCATTCGGGTTAGGAAGATTCAGATCGAGTCATTTTGGTCAAGTTTCGAATTGGGTCACTTTTGTTCGGGTCACACAGGGTCACCAAAAGTGACCTGGTTTCAGCTCTGGTTCCATTAAGAGGCAAAGCGCTATTCAGTTCTACCTATTTGTGTGAATCGCCTTTTTCTAAAGAGAAAGTGATACAAAAAGCAAGTACATAAGCAGGACCACAGATGAACATTTGAACATTGCATTCGAATGCCAGTAACCAAATGTAAACATCAAACAAACTGAAGCTGAGTGTCACAGTTCTCACTAGAAAGAAATGGTATAATTTGTATGATTCAGATTTTTGTCACATGAAAGTTAATAATTAAAAACTATATTCACACATTATAATTTGTTTCTTCTTTGGGTTTTAAAACCGTCGTTTGCGAGCTACAGGGAATTTTAATGAATCCAATAAATCTATAACACATTACTAATTCTGTCTTTGGTAGCTCACCACGTAAAAGTATGTGGTGTAAATCTTTGGTCGGGAGTTTGCCGACCCCTGATATTGATACGGTGAAAATATTGTTTCCAGTGATTCCGGGAAGAATGGAGATAATTCATTTTCTTCCCTGCTGCAACAGAAAATTTGACACCCTTTTCATTTTTCTCTGCCACTACATGAAAGATTGCTCTATTCTTAATACTTGGCCTATACTCATTCAATTTGAATGTATACATGACAAGCGCTTAAGCCAATCAGAGTATTCCCAATGCAATTTTAGAAGAAAGAAAGAAGAAAAGGAGTACATTTCAAAGATTTAGCAAAAAAAAAAAAGAAGTAGAGAATACAAAATCAGGATCCGTGAATAACGTAATCTGATAGCCCTAGGAAGAAGTTGTTTTCCAATGTTTCTTTCAGATTTGTTTTCGAAGAATATTTGTTCTTCAAACCGGGGAGAAAAATAACTGGTAATAAATAAATGTCTTAATCCGAGGAAACTCTCCGGAAACCGGAGGTGAATAGTCATCCTAGGTATAGGGCGTAAATTTGGTTAAATAGCAGCCACCCGTCATAGCCTTTATGAAACTGTATCAACCCATCTCTATTCCTAGTCATGATAATTTCTATTGTGTCCATGGCCATTATTGTGTCGATGACATTGAATGTCTGTGTATAGAGATAATTATGAATCATGAGTAGTATATTACACCATCTATGGGTATAGGGCGCTATCCTGAGTTTAAAAAACTAGCTACGAAATCACTCATGCATGAGCGCACACGCAGTCGGCGCCTTTCCGAAGACGCTAATCACTTTTCACAGGACCCTCATCACTGTTTACAGGTGAATTGGTACGCCTGACAGGTTGACATGGTCAAAGGACGTTCCGCTGAAGTGGTGAGAGTAAGCGTATGTGTGAAGGCTTGTGTGAGTTGCGCGGCTGCTGAGTGCGGCGATGTACGTTTGTGCATGTCGGACTAGATGGTTTAAGTGTGTTGGTGCAAGAATCGTTCATCAGCAACCATGGCCACCACGGACATGGACAAACCTATTCCAACCGTCGTCAGTACAGGCGTGGCCGTCGATAAGTCTTAAGCATCGTGTAAGTGTTCAACACGGTGGGTGGATGACCCATGTATATTAGCAAGTGTGAATAAATATGATTTTGCTCGATTTTTGCTTTGTTAAGGATGCTACAAACCAACCAAGCCAAGGTGATCACGTGTGTATGGGTCATCGCGGTGGTTATTTATTTCCCGACGCTACACCGGAGGAAATTGCTACCTTGTTTGCTGCCTGTACAAAGGTGAACCGGTCACTGTGAATGCCTCGCTTGCAACGTATGTGAAAACCCACTAGTCAGCTCCAGCAGAATTAAAGGAAAAGTTAGACCGGAGTCTTCAACGTATGCCGAAACTGAAACGTGGTGCTTTGGTGGACATGTTGCTAGCCAAGGACATGGAAGCTCCCTTCAAATCCAAGTGAGAACAGTATTTACATCGATGTACTGGAACTGTGTACAACTTATTAGTGGACCCATGTGTAATCATCCTTGTACCTAGTGGGTCAGTGTAATCATCTCAGAACCTAGTGGTCAGTGTATACCTCCTAGAACTTAGTGGTCCGCATTTGTACGCATCCTAGTACTTAGTGGAACTCAGTCCCGATAATATAGCGATACTACGCGTTTGGAAGACAGTTGTGGAACAATATTTGTATTGAAGTAGTATGGCGCAGTACAGAAGTTGCCGAGGCGACTAAATTGTGGACAAATGTATGTTAAACACCATAGGTACGTACTTACATAACAATCCTATTCAGTGTACAGAGTGCAATCTAAATAAAGTGCATAACTGCATGTACGTGTGGAACACGGCACTGTGATTGCCCAACCAGTGGATATGAACGATCCTGAACTGTTTTGCGAGTATTATTCACTATTTTTTTTGCCATGGGTCATGCACACACAGTAAAGAGAGCTTTGTTGAATGTTGTTCGGCAGTTTATCAAGGACCCCGAGTGCACTGCACAATTGATCCCTTTAGTTCTTCGGCAGCAGAACCCAGCGGGTACGCTTGTATTATGCGCAAGGCAGTACATTATCATTTTTGGGTTTTGAAATTTCCCCTCAATGAATACATTATTCGTGAATTTTGTCCCGTTGCATGCGATGTCACTCTGATATTCCATTGCCTGTTGCTATTAGCATGTGAACGTTCAGATTTAGCTGAGGGGTACCAACGCCAAGTGAATTGGCTAAGAAATAATTTGCAAGTGTTAGAGTGGAATACCTCCAATGCATATATTGTATCACATATCCGCCATCTTTTTGCATAATCTTGTGAGATGGGATCCATCTTTTACTGTAAGGGTCATGAAAAGATGGTTGTATTACGTAAGATTTTTCACTTGGGGAATGTTACAGACCTGAAAGATCAAGCATGACCTTCCCTGCGCACATTAATTCTAAAGTTGGTAATACCAATTGTACGTATCATCAACCAGTGCAAGACTATACCTGTATACAATTACAGTTTTGGATGAAATTACAAACTGCTAAAGTGGTGGATGGCATATCCACATTTCAAGTATAAGTTAGTACTTATAAATGTATACACCACAGGATATAAAGGTGATTTATTGAAATGGTACCCGACACTCAAGAATCAGTGGTAAAAGTTGTTTATAACAGGAACACCTACGAAAGATCTTACAACTATACTAATCGACTACATACGGTGTTGCGGTTTTCAATTTGGGTTACTACAAACGGTCTTACCACCAAACAAAACTACGACGACGGGGTACATGTAATGCAAACAGGTACAATGCATACATAACGAATAATTTTTCACATTTTTGTTTTCCTTTCAGGATCTTTATGACGTACTGGGTGAAACTGCCTTTTGCAATGGTTGTGGAGGGTCTATTTCCATATTCGTAATAAATATGTAACCCAAAACAAGGAGGCTTCCACAAATGGTTATCCAATGTACAGTTAGGTTCACGTAGTGTACATCGTTGTTGTACAACTGGATGACGTCTTGTTTTTGTGCGAGCGTAATTAAGGGCACACTAGTATATACCAGTGTTTGGTTAATCATGTGGAGGGATGGAGCTAGACACATTGATTATCGCGTATACCACACGGTGGTTGTTATTAAACAATTGTAGTCTGACGCTAGTTCAATTGACAACTTGCATTTACCACACACCATCAAAACGCAGCATGTTTGGTTACACAGATGTGCAACTATGGAGGGATTCATATACCATTTTAAATCAAGAGTGTGAAAACTATAGATTACGTACAACACAAATCATAAGAAAATTATGGATAGTACAAGATATGTGCGAAGTTTTTTACTGCTTGGATCAAAACAATTACACGTATAAAACACACATCCGTTTGCGGAGGTGCGGTACATTATTGCAGATGATAAGGGTTCCCGTACAGCGTGGATAAATGCAACCCTTGAACCAATTTGGTTACATATGCAGGAAGCTTATCTATAATGTAACATGAACCTGGTACGAGAGAATGTGGCTATTAGGGTGCACATCTGTGAGACTCCCTCTAAGGGTGGGACATAAGATAGGAAGTATATATATGTAGGCGTTAGGTACTATCACTAGGTTGGCAATTGTATTAGTATGAGCATTACTGTGGCTGTATTACACTTTGCTACGACCCTTGTATATTAGGAGAACATTGTACTATCCATAGTGTCTGTTGTCAACGATGATAAAGGAATATACACGTATGAAATAACTCCGGTGTATCAGGGTGCGATTACCCAATGTATATAGTGAATGTCTTTAGCACCTGCACCAGTTCGGTATTATCTCCAATATATTTATAGAGAATCTTTGTCAATTCGAACTCGTGTTACAATACGAAAGAACAATCATGAAATAAAAGTACATGGAACAAACCAGGTTAAACTTTAAAACGTTAATACACATACATTAACACCTAACGGATAAGACCGGTATGGCGTGTATGCATACGAAACATTACCTGGTACATGAATGGTATATGTAAAAGGGTGCGCTAACCCTGTGTTACTTTATTGTAAGTACGAGACTTGTTATGACTCCGGCTACCTCCGCGGTGTCATATGAAAAAAAGAAAGAACAGTTCCATCAAGTAGGGTGTCGCCTCGGTGACAACTACTTCTTTTGGGAGTTGCAGCAAATTAGAAAAATAACCTGCTATATACACAATTTTATATACAATAATAAACTATATATACATACATACTTACAAGATCTGCTCAGACTACACTAAAAATACACACACAAACACACACCGATATGAGCTTCCAAACACACTACACTAACTTTTGATAATAAGTTTTACATAATCAAGGGTTATCACAATAAAATAAAAAAAGAAACTAATAAAGTGTCTTTAGCAGGGCGTCTGTTTAACAACTATCTGCGCTACCCGACGAAATAGACCCAGCCCGGGGCTCGAACCGAAATACTTCGGGAGGGCGCAACTAAAAAACGGAAGTTCGAACATTCACTTACGGCTTTATCTAATACCAACTTTAAATTGCGTTTATAAACATTCTCGTTTAAGTTTCGAACTGGAACGATCATTCAATACTGCCAAAATATACAGTAATTGTGCCTTTATATGAAGTGTCCTATGTGTCGTAATGGAATAATGCGTGGAAATAAGAGCTTCAGACTAAAATCAGACGTCCTCGGTTCAAGTCTCTTCATATGACCATTCACTTTTTCAAACTTTCATTTTGAATAAAACAGATGAAAAATCTCAATTTCACAGATGTATTTAAAATTGCATTCCAAGACTTGAATAACAGGACGAGCTCAAAGAAATACGTTACGCTGCCAATTTTAACACTAAAAGCTACGTAAGGGATGTAATTAACGAAATCAAGTGAACATGTAAGTTAATATGACCAGCTGTCGAGTTCAAGACGGTAATTACACAAGACAACGTTTAAAATATTTTTCCGGAAGATGAAGAAAGTTCTCTATTCTTTACTAATTTGGGGGTGCTGATTTTGAATTTGGCAATAGAATTTTTGTCGCACGTAAGTGTTTTGTGTTGTAACGTCTTTTGCTTTTTCGTATTTAGAACAAAATTGCCTGTTCATATTGTCTTCATTTTATGAATATTTACACACTATAGATCATAACCAGTGATTCCGCCACACAACCCCCTATGGCACACAACTCGAAAATCGATAGAAACCATGCAAAACCCACTTACACCCTCCCAATGTTAACTTTACAGCCCCCAAACTGAAAATCCTGGCGGAATCCCTAATCATAACACAGGCTATCAAGCACAGAAATACAGTGATCAAAAATCCTACAAGAGCAAATGAAACTCAATTTTAGGTTATGAAGCAATGTTTACTTTAGAACTTTGACTTCTTATCGTGAGATCGTGGGTTCGAATCCCGTTCTAGAAAATTTATTTTTATAATTATATATTCCTCAAAGCATGAATAGTTACATAAAATAATAATAATCAGTTCTATATGTATCCATACAAGCAATTCATCACATAAGTACTTATTATGTTTAAAATATAACATCAGAGAAGTGGTGGGTGTTGACAGAACGTCTGTATATTATATGTGAACGTTAAATACAAATTATGTAAATGTTGTTATATTCAAAGTCGGACCAAGGTGCCATACAGCAAATTCACTATCCCCAAAGACAGAAGCTCTTTCCATGGGTCTGAAATCCATTTTTCTCTCTCTCTCTCTTGCTGGCAAATTCTATACTTTTGTCATCTGTTGATGAGAAGCTATTATTGTCTTAGTAACTAATAAGAAAAATACTTGACCTGACCAGGGTTCGAACCTACGTTCGTGTAACATTGGTTTGGAAGCCATGAGCTACTTTTACAACTAGAGAAATGTTGCCAGGATTTGTCTTATTAACACATCAGCAGATTGAGTCACGCTAAATGGATCATTTTATAGATTAGTGATTTCAGATCAGGAAGATTAAATTATTTTTTTATTTTAGAAATAGCAAAACAATCTTACTGTTTGGTAAGGAATGATATTCATTTCCATCTACACAGTTGTCTTCGAACAGAACATTTCTGTGTCTGGATGCTTTTACCAGATTTAAATCTGCGTTGTATATTTTATACGTGTAAATGCACCTAACAATTCACTTTGTTAAAACAGCTTTCTCTTATTGATGAAAATTTCTTTATGAAAATTGTTATTAGAATGAAATGTTAACAGCATTTCTCTTCATACTTTATGCCAGAAACTGAAACATACGTAATTGGGTTACTCCATGACAAATCATCCAATTTTGGAAAAAGGTGGTTACATCAGCATTTTAGAGAAAAAAATATTTTTCGTACATGGGTTCCTACATACCTCAAGATATCAGAACCAGTTTTGAAAGAAATGTTATTTATGCCTTTATTTATCGCGGGGCGACTATATTTCCAAAATGACGGGTAGCGTTTTTTACTCTCACAGACATGTACGGAAACCTGAATATCTCAAAAACGAGAAGAGCTAGAGAAAGCTTAATCAAACACCGTTGGGTAACCCTTGAAGTGTACATTGAACATACGGAATCACCTTTTCTGAAAATTAATTTCTTTATTCCAATAATTATTCTGAAAAATAAGTGCTAAATTGTTTAAAATTTGATATTTAACCAAATTCTTGGGGAATTTAATAAAATTCCACAAAATTTTGTAATATTTAGACCTACCAACCGAGTGTATGCACGCAAAAAATCATGTTCCTGAATCACACTCCATCTCTTCTACGAGGGTTCAAACATGGTCGTTTGCGAAAAATGCCGGATTTCGGGCTTAAATGACCGTTCGTCAATAAGATACTTCTATAAGTCTGAAATTTAATGTAGTAAGTAACACAGACACCATATTCATTACAGAATTACTTTAGGTCACAGTTGTGGAGGTTTGTTCTTCATTACACAGAATTTCTCGAAAATAAATCTTCATAGCAAATACAACTACAATAAAACTCCTATTTTTACACCCGATCTTTTCCAGTATACAAGAATTAGAAATTTTAAGTTTTTATTTAGCCGTTTATCAGTAACGTGAAATATCACTACATTTGTTGTGGTAATAATAATGTAATGCAATATTTATTAATGTTCAACGAACAACATGGTGCCAATACAGCCTAAGTCATACAAGATACATATAGATAAACAGATAGCAGATAGATATACAGCTAGACAAGAAGGTGTTAAATATTGAAGTGTGATAACAATATAAATATTTTACGTAATGGTTGTTGATTAAACGTTTAAACAAATACAATCTTTGTCAGAATCAGTCAATAATTTATGATGCCTTGTTCTGTACAAAGAAAACACTAATTCAAAATTTTCCCTTCATGTTCTAAATTTGAATTTTATTTATAACGATTAAGCCGTGATAGGGGATGGGAAAGAATTTGGGAAGGTGTTGGCTAGGGTCTATGCTGTAGGTGCCATCCCAGCATTTGCCTGGTGTGACTGAGGAAAACGTGGAAAAACCTCAATCAGGATGGTAGACCGCTGGGATTGAACCCACGGCCTCCCGAATTCTACGCTAACGCACTACCACTGACCTACGGCGGCTCGGTCAATGTTCTAAAAATTCCAGATTAAAAAAAATACGTCAGTACTCCTAATCTTTTGAGAATAAGTCAATTTGAATTAATACTATAATATCTTGAAAAGGCAATACTAGTACCAATAATAGTAATACTCTCTATATATAAAACAGAAATCCTGACTGACTGACATATCAAAGCTCAGGCCATACTGTCTAAGCTCGACATTTGAAATGTATGTATAATCTGGCTTTAACTAATCTATTTCACTGATGTTCGATAAGGTAGCAAAAGAAGTGCACATTGCGAAAGTAGAAATGAAAAGAGTATCATTTTTTTAAAATAATGAATCGTTGGCTTGTGGTGGGATCGAACTCGATACCTTTAGAACAGCTCTTCAGTGCTTTATCCACTAGACAGTACAACCACATATTCGAAGTCGGCTTCCGAGTCGAGTGACGCTGCAGGAAACAGCTAGTACTAAGAATAAATGATAAGTTCCTGACCCCACACAAGGCACTTTTGCTTCTAACAAATGTAAAGAACGTTTCCCCTTCCATCATTCTATATTCTAATCTACCGGCAGAATTCTTTTGCAAACAAATGCCGATACTTGAGTTACATAAATTTTAGATTAAACCGCTCGGAAAATTGCCGGACCCCAACATTTTCCCGACCTAAGGCAATGGGCGGTGCCCATCCTTTTCCCACCATCAAGTGCTGGGGGATGGTCGGAGTTTCGCCTCTATGCCGGAAAGTCAGAGACCGACAGCGACCCGGAAATGGCCCGACGACCAAACACCGCTTGTGGCTGCACGTCGATCTTCCCCCGTATACTTCCCGACTACCAGTTTGGGTTCTGCCCATCCCCGACGCCGCGCCGCCTCGACCAAACTCCCCGAACACTTGCCGTCTTTGTTGGCATTTGGCTTCCTGGATCAGTGCAAATTGAGTTTCTGCCGTCATACTATGCCAGTGTTTCCCAACCTTTTGCAGGCTGCGGACCCCTTGATTTATTACTAGTTTCTTTACGGACCCCTGCTCCTTCAACCAAAGAAAATATTACACATAAAGTATCAATAGATCTGTAGTTTTAAAAAAGACGTACAATTTCAATACATGAAAGTACAATTGAGTACATTTTACCAGCAATACTGCAATTCGTGAATTAATAGCAATAATAATAAAAAGTATTGAGTTTGTTTGCCTACTATTCTTCAGCGTGATGGCTGACATTGTTTTGCGTCCGTCAACTTTTTTATATCTTGCTTCAAAGCAGATACTTTCAGCGCAGATCTGTTTCGATATCAAGTCTCTTTTAGTACTTATTTTTCATACAAACAAGTACAGATAATGTTGACTCGCACAAGTAGTCGCGAAAGAGATCAGATGTGACAATCTCTTTCTCGAAATATCACTATACAAAGACCGCGGATAAAACCAAAAGTCTACCATTACTAACAAACGCAAACTGGGAGACAACAACTTCAAGGAGGAATAGCAGGACCACTCAATAAGCTGGTCTTCTTCATTTAGTAGCAGCTAATTTTCATTGTTTAGAAAAGAGTTGTTTCGTTCAATTGTTTTTCTCGTAGGAGACCGGAAGGTAAGCTCTCAGCTGGGAACCCAAATAAAGCAAATGCTCCTTCTTGCTCCCAGATTTCTATTCGGAAGTTTTGTTTCACTTGCCGACAGAAATTCGTTGAGCATTGGAATGGAATCGTATTCCTTACTGTCGATTCGGGGGCCCAAATTGTAGCTTCTTTTTTTTTTTCACTAAAAATACAATGACACTGGAAGCTTGAATTTAACGTATGCAGAAATGAGAAAATATCTGACGAATAAGGAATTGTCGAAAACCAAGAAAAATCATTTAAGTAGTGCTTTAGTTTTGGTTGCAATTTCGAATCAACCCCAAAAGTCTCTCCTTATCAAGTAGCTCAAATATGCGAGTCAGGACTCTTCCACGAGATAGCCAGCGTACCTGAAAACGTAATGTTCATGATCTCTTCCCGTTTTGTTGCACAATGCAGTGAAAATTTTGGAGTGAAGAGGAAGGTTCTGGCGATAATTAAGGGGACTCCAGGTGGTGGTGAGGTTAAAGGTCTTCATGTTTTTGTCGTCAAGTGCACTTCCCTTCCTTTTACTTCTCTCCAGCTTCAACAAAAGAGTTTGGATAAATCGCCACTCCACGACAAAACCGATAAAAATATCGAAAAACAATTACCAGAAATTCAGACTATTTCCTTGATTTCATTTATGGTGTACGGCCTACACAGGGTTTATAAACCAAGAAATCTTTAGGGAAAGACAGTATCTAAAATGAAGGCCACAACCAGGAGCTGTTAGTGGCTATATTAGCTGTTCTATTTCTTTTTAGTTCAAGTTTCTAGTGAAAATTCAACTTGAGGATAAATGATCATATGAAACGTAGAGGGAAAAAGGGGGAATATGCACCTTTTTTTTTTTTTTTAAATGAATTTGTACTCGTAACAAGTACTACACAATGGGTGAAGTGAATAAAAAGAACCAAATACTCGAAAATGTTTACTCGCGAGTAAAGTATTCTTTCGCCTATCAGGTGAACAAAAGTTTGCTTTTACTCAAAAGTATTTTCTTGTATCAATTGCTTACAACTTATTTTTATTCACTCTTATTTAAGTAATTGCTTCAAAGTTCAGAGCATTTACTTACCACAGAAGAATTTACTTTCAAATCGCAAGTATTTACTCCTGATGGAAAGTATACTCTCTTTTTCTTCAGTTAGTTCCAAGTATTTACTCAAAAATAGACATTTACTCGTTTTTATTCACTTCACCCAATGACAGTTGCGATCCAAAAGTTCTAGCGGTTTTAAGAATATGAAATACATTGGAAGCAAATGGGATAGTTGCACTTTAAAATGCGTTCGTGCATATCCCCATTCTTTCCCTGTACGCTCCATATTAGTCGCTTCTAAATGTTATTGTCCGTTCATTTTATTTATTGTATTGGTTTTGGTTTGTTTAGTTTGGTTTTAACTTGACTTTCGTAGTAAATACTATCGTGTTTTAAAATTATTTATAAAAGGAAATTGTATCGTTATATGAAAAAGTATTGCGGCCCCCTTACATGCTTGTCATGGACCCCTGGGGGTCCGCGGACCCCAGGTTGGGTAACACTGTGCTATGCAAATGTAGTATCTTCAGAGAGCACATTTTTTTCTACTATGAAATAGTCAAATCGAAGGCTGCAGTCATTTATAAGAAACTACCAAAAGAGTGTCTATATTCAAAACATCATTTTATTGAATTACATTCCTTTCTTTCTAACAGGTTTCACACATGGTGTATCGTCAAAAAATGCAGAATTTCGGGCTTAAATATCTAATTAAAAAAAACTTAAATTTACAGGAAGTGGTCAGCTCACAACCAAAACTGGAACTTTTATGTCTAATTGGTTTGGTCAGTGCCAGCGGATTATATGTGTATATACAGCTTCATATACTACCAGTGGCGGCTCGTGGTCTGGACTTCAGGTGGTGCACAAAATGTTACAGCATCTTTTGCATTATTATTATTATATTTTGTTGGTGGTAGTGGTGGTGGTAGTAGTAGTTATAATAATAATAATAAACAACAAAACACGCTCTACACAACACAACAACAACAACAGAAGTCTATAGTGATTTCCAAGGAATCAATTACCGTACTATTTGTAAGTGTCAGTGGGGACTCATGACCCAAAATTTAAATGTGCAAAACCGAAACAAAATTTGAAGTGAATAAAGTACAAAATGAATTAAACTAATTTTAAATACATAACGTACTTAATGCTAATAGCAAGAAATAAAACATTTCCAGCCTTCGTGGAACTGTGGTTACGTTCACGGACTCTGAATCGACATTGAGTAGGCAGATAAATTCGAGTCGTACTGCTAGGTTACTGACTGATGTTTTCCATGTTTTTTAACCTTCACTAGGCGAATATCAACATAGCACCTAGACAATGGTCCTGGCCGCTACCTTCTTCCCCTTTCCTGAAAGAGCTGTCGTTGAAGGATATAATTTCCCAGTCATGTGTCATGCTTAGATCTTTACTGTCTCACTGTCTGTCTGATCCATAAATGTGAGTTACAAAAAGATAGGAACTCCGAGAATATTGGAGAAAAATTCTTAAAATTATCGAAAACTGATGAGTGGAAGTAGAAGTTTAATAGCATATTTAATCTATTAAGGAATATTTCCTGTCGAGACGGAGCCAAATCAACTATGCTCATTCTTATAATCATGTCAGAAGCAATTGCAATAGCAATTTTAATCGTTCACAATTTTCGCCAGATGAGAAGATTCATATGCAAGAGCAGTACATCGCTGTGCGTTATGTCCGTCCCTGGGCGTGACTCAACGTGGGATCGAACTCATGGGTCCGTCATTCCGAGGTATCTATCCGTCAGTCTCGCAGGCGAATGTTGGGATAGCCATTGAATTAAGAACATAAATCAGTACTTAACGCGTTCCTTTCTCCTTGGGATGAACTGAAGCCTTAAGATGCTGCAGAGGCATTAAAGTAAAGTTCTCGTGAAACCTGTCCTTATTCTTCGTAGACTTCTGTGGTATACTACACGCGTGGTGCTATTGAGTTGAATCCATTTATGACCTGTAGGCATGAATGGCTCAGTGCTGGGTAGGGTAGGGGAAAGGATGCCGGAAGTGGTCGGTCTGGTCCAAGGTTTAAGATATGATCTCGGAATTTGTTTCGTATAACAGAAAAAGCTTGGAAAACCTCAGTCGGTCGGGTGCTGAATCGAACCAACGACCTCCCGAAAACAAAGCTAATATTCTATCAAATGAGCTACGGCTGGTCGGTGAGTGCTATTTCATCTTTTGGTTAACTTTTCATCCAAGATTTCTTTTCCTGGTTTTGGAAAGGTGTAAAATTGAAAATTATATATCGTAGAGGGCCGGGTGACGTTTCGTCCAAAGACATTTTGTCCATACGACATTTAGTCCAGGGATATTTAGTCCATAGACATTTCGTCCACTGACATTTCGTCCACAAGACATTTCGTCCAACAGATTTCTCGTCCACAAGACATTTCGTCCAACAGAATTTTCGTCCACAAGACATTTCGTCCAATCGACTTTTGGTCCAACAGACTTTTCGCCCACAAGAAATTTCGTCCAACGGTTTTTTCGTCCACAAGACATTTCGTCCAATCGACTTTTGGTCCAACGGATTTTTCGTCCACAAGACATTTCGTCCAGTAGACTTTTGGTCCAACGGATTTTTCGTCCACAAGACATTTGGTCCAATGGATTTTTCGTCCACAGGACATTTCGTCCAGTCGACATTTAGTCCAAAGGATTTTTCGTCCAATCCATCAATCCACATACTACACTCTTATCCATATAAATTCACAGGCCAAACTACTGAAGCTACAAACACCAAATTGGGTATGAATGTGTAGGACTATGAGTAGGTAAAGGAAAAAATCCGACATTTTGGAAAAGTCGCCATCTTGGATCCAAAATGGCCGCTGAACCCATTGTTGTATACAATAGAGCCTAAACGGCTAGGGCTATTGAATTGAAATTTGGAAGGATGGTACATTATTGCTAGTAGGTAACGAAAATGTTTTCAAATTTTGTGAAAGTCAACATCTTGGATCCAAAATGGCCGCCAAACCCATTGTTGTATAGAATACACAGTCTAAACGGCTGGGGCTATTGAAATAGAATTTGGTAAAAAGGTAGAATATTACCAGTAAATTACGAAAATATTACGAGATTTGCTCAAAGAACCCATCTTGGATCCAAAATGGCTGCCAAACTCATTGCTGTATAGAATACACAGCCTAAACCTCTGTGAAATGAAATTTGTCATGGTAGTAAAATATCGATAGTAGGTTAACAAAATTTTAAGACGCCATCTTGGATCCAAAATGGCGGATTTATAAATCCATTTCCCACAACGATTTAGCTAGATATACGAAAATTAGCATAAAGATGTATCATAATTATTAGTTTAGGAAAATAATACAAATTTTGGGAAAGTCGTCATCTTGGATTCAAAATGACCGCCCAAAAAATCATTTTCGACAACGTTTGAGCTAGAGAAATTAAATTTTATTTGAAGGTGTACCTTCACGAGTAAGTCACGACAATATAGTAAAACATATAATATTTATAGATATGTGTTTTCGCCATCTTTAATTCAAAATGGCCGCCCGAAAACCTATTTTCTAAACCACAAAGGCTAGACAAACGAAATTTCGTATGAATGTGTACCATGACGAGTAGGTTACAAAAAATGGGACAAACCTTCACTATGGGGGCACAGCCCCCTGTGGGTTTGGTACAGATCGATATCAAGGGAAACAATAACCCGCAGAGTCTGGCTATGATAAAGAGGGTGCAGCCCCCCAAACCCCCAAGTTGAGTGCGCAACTTTGACCGAGTAAAGTTAGAGTGAGGAGAAAATTCGATACGTTGCTGACAAAGGTTGAAGCACCTAACACAGAAGATTGACCATTATTTAAAATAAAGAACATTGGATACGTAACAGGTGAGTGATATACTGTAATTTAATAATTTCCAATCACGTGAAATAAATTATTTTGTGCTTTTTTCAAGATTCTTGGCTATAACTGTAAATCCCGACATTTCTCAGATAGATTAGCGAATATATCAAGTAACTTTTCTAAGTGTGTGCGACTGGTCTGATTCTTGGAAATATAATGTCATTGCTGGGATGTTCACATTACACAGAAACACTTTACCTTTGGCAGTTTCCGCCCTCTTCACTCACTTTCAATCTAGCTTCAAAGAATTGGTACAGTAATACGGTATATTATTTCATCATATCTGGAACTTCTTCATCATTTTCCTCTCCCTTTTGTCTTCCTAGTTCTTCATCGGAGTAGTTTAAATCTCTTAATTTTTTTAAAAAAATAGTTTTCAAATTACTGGTTACCGTCCTATCAGGTTCCTCAACCGCCAGTATTTGCTTTTTCCCAGCTCAAGAACTGTTTTGTTTGATTTTCTTCAAGCCGTTTTCAGTAGTTTCTTACCTAACAATATTTGTGTTGTATTTTCGTACATTCTTCCTTAAGGTTTTATTTATATTTTTATATTCGATTCCAGTTATTGTATTTTCTTCCATTTTATTTCCCTTTTTTGTTCACCAAAAATTTTGTTTCTTCCGAGATCTTAGTCTCCTTTGTCATTTCTTTTGTTTTCTCTCTTATTATCCCGGTCAGTACATTATTTTCTGCAATTGATATCTTCTTAATCTTCTATCTCTTCCCGGGCGCTGACTGTGTTGATTAGTTCTGTACCGGATATCTGTTTGCTTTTCTCTAGTTTCTTTTTTCAATCTAAAACGACGACTTCCTCTGATAACCTTCTCTAATCTAGTGTTTATTTCACTCTCATCTCACTACCCAACGATCACTCGAGATTTCGAAACTGTTCAGAAGATGCAAGTCTTGAGCATTTTCCCTGTTATTTGATAGAATATAATCTATTTTGTTTTCAGCTCCATTTGAGTCTTCCTATGTTCATTTCATCTGAGTTTTCTTCTTAAAAGTTGCACTCAAAATGAATCGGTTATTGGTTTCTGAAAACTTTAGTAGTCTCTCTTCACTCTCCTCGTTCTTCTCTGTTGTCTCTTTTGCCAAATCCAAACTTTCTCTCTTGCTTGTTACTGCTCCGCTTAGTCCCTAATTTTGCCTTGAAGTATCCCATTGCTAACTTATAATGGGATTTTAAATTATCCAAAATATTCTGTACATACTCGTATATATCTTCGACTTCTATTGCGAAAATTCCCATTCTCCAAGCAACTCAAACCTGCAAACCCTTCCGAGGACTTCTTGAGTACCCAATTCCCTTCGGCAGATTAAATATATATGTATGATTGTTTGTTCGGTACATGCTTCTAAACCGTTCAGCTTACCCGCCCTAACCTCCCTTCGAAACTTTATTTTATATGGACCAGCCTAGTAACTGTTGACTGGCTCGTCACTCACCTCTCTTAGAGGTTGCTGAGAAATGTAATAGCATAATTTATGGTATAACTATTAAATATATTGTGGGTTCTCATATGCATATCGAAGGATCGATCTGTACCCATTTTTTCACGGTTGCTTATTAAGGGTAGTTATATAAATAATTAATCACAGCCATATTCAATCCACTACTGGATGAGGCCTCTCCCCGAAGGGAGGAGTTTGTCTATTGCTCCCACGCTGACCAGACGGGTTGGCAGAGGAGAGCCGATTCTCTCACTGTGATCGCCACTGTCTTTTATTCACAGCAGCCCCCAATTGTCCTCACGATGCTGAGTCAACACCAAAATTTTTGAGCCCCCACCGGGAATCGAACCCGGGACCGCTCGCACTGAATTATATATATATATCATATTTAGCCGTTTTCTATCTTGCATTTGGACGTCGTCTCGGTCGTTTCTTTTCTCTAGGGATCCAATGTAGTACATTTGTCGTCCATCTTCCATCTGTTCGTCTAGCTATGTGACCGGCCCATTTCCACTTATATATATGCTTCAGTACATTTTTGACCCCCTCCCCCTCCCTAGGAATAGCTGAAATGATAGGCCTGTGTAGTGTCCTTCCTCTGCCAATGGCTCTACAGTTTTTCCCCAAAATGTTCGCGGTCTTTGTGAGGGTCAAAGTATTCGGCTTAGGTGTGGAGAGAACGAACGTTTCTTGTCTATCTCGTGCGTAGTTAAACTCTTCTTTGTCAAGTTATGAAGGATTCATGCATTTGGATTTTCTTGGTTGTGGATCAGCTTCTTTCTTTATCTATGCAACTTGTGGGAGTTATGGTTAGAAAAATAATTTATTACCAGGTTTCGTTTGGGTGGAATGCATTTTCACTTTTCGAAATATTTAGTTACTCTTTACCGGTGATTTTATGTTGAAAGTTTACTTCCTGTGTTTTATTAAAATTTCCAACAGAACTTGTATGATGTCCTTCCTGGATGTCTGGCTGGCGGTGTTTGCTTGTTATCTCAGCTCTTTAGGTGTAGGCGTCTCATCTTTTAGTTTTGTTGGTTGCTTGTAGCTTTGTCTTCAGGAAGTGCAGCACGAAATCCAATTGGCGAATCAGACCACTTTCTTTGTGGCCTCTTAAATATATCGGGCCTTGCATTCTACGAAAGTGAATCCTCACTCTTCTTCCAACTTCGATACTAACTGTCTGTAATGTTAGTAACCTCACCATTGATACTTAGTTCTCCTCTGCGCAAAATAGCTGTGATGTTATCTTCGAAACTGGCTGCTGCTTTGGTGAACCGAGCCAAATTAAATTAAAATCAGGTTTCTGGAGCCTTCTTAAGGATCTACCATCTCGTATCCCTTTCCTAATTTCTAACTCGTATTGCAGGGCAGAAAGCCTTTTGCACAGCTGCTGGTGCAGTGTTTTGAAGCATTCTTTCTGGGCACCTCTCAACTTTTATTTTCACCAAGAGTCACCAGCTTAGTCCTTTCTGGCTGCTGCAGACTTCTCGGTAGGGTCAACCTTGCTATTTCGCTTCTCTCTTCATTGTTTTCTTATTGTCCAACCTCCATGTGCCATACGTCGTCCAAGGTGTGGTTCAGACTGCTTAATATCTCAGTTAGAATGCGTTATTTGAAAACTTGAAAGCGACAAATTTGCAGAGCTATCGGATGGGCTAGCCCACTAAAATGTGTGGGACCCAACTTTGATTTTTTAAATTCGAATCCCCATCTTTAATGCAGATTCTGTATCTATGGAAAAAAACTAAAACAGAATATGTCCTGCTAAAAACTGTAGAATGTGAGTCCTACAGGGCCGGAAAGTAGATTAATAGTGAGAAGTGTTAAAGGGTCCGGAACGGCTAAATATCTCGGTTGCAATGCATTTTTATAATTTGAAAGAGACACAGGTTTCAGAAAATCAACAGAGCTATCAGATGGACTAGCCAATCAAAATGTGTGGGGCCCAAATTTGATTTTTTAAATGAGAATCCCCAGTTTTAATGCAGATTCTGTATATACGGATAAAATAAATAAGAATATGTCCTGTTCATAACTGTAGGATATCCGTTCTGGGCTCTACAGGGCGGGAAGGCAGATTAATGGTAACAAGAGCTAAAAGTTACGGAAACGCTACGTATGTCAGTTAGAATGCGTTTTTTCTACATGGAAGTTCATTTATGAAATACGTCTATTTCACGATAGAAGAATGTACGTTTAACTATCAACTACTTTTATTCACATTTCATAATTTCTAATCCATTATTTATATAAAATACTCTGCGATAGTCATTTGCTCCATTTGACAATACTAACTTATTCTAAATATTTTAGAAGCAATAAAGTAAACAATTTTTATGATTGATTGTGTACCTAATCATATTAGTTTCCGTATACGCTAATACAGTGTTCGAATTTATTTTAAGGCATTTAGGTAACTATGGCTCAGGCTGTATGGATGATGATGAGATGAATTGGTTGAATGAAGAAAGTGGGAGGAAACGGAAGCACCCTGAGAAAACCCACGCACACTGTGTTCGTCCACCACAAAGTCCACATGGCATGAGCAGAGATCGATCCGACGAACCCTAGCACAAGAGGTGAGCGCTGTACCAACTGAGCCACCGTTACCACATACAATGTTCGATTTACCGGTGGGAATGCCAAGAATTTTTCCTGGTGCATAAGAATTTGATCCCGGGTTATTGATTTTGAGTATCACCCCAATCAGGGATAAAATCTATCTATTTTCACCAAAAAGGTAGTATGTTGAAACTTGTAGGAATCCATTAGTTTTAGGATTCCTCTTCGTAATTTTTAACAAATCGGACACTGCGTCAGTACTGTGGAACAACAGGAAAGGAGTAAACGGGTGGTGCTGCCACCATAGGAAAAGTCTGACAGTGATAAACAACCTTTGTATGAGTGATAAGAAAAAGAAGTTCGAATATGTTGCTCCATTTTCGATAGATTCTACGAAATTAAAAGAAAATAAGAGAAGTGGCTAATATTTTGATAGACCTTTGACGTTCTGGAACTTTAACAAGCACTGTATACGAGACCGCGTCCAAACTTTACCTTTCATTCAATGGCAGCTATTTTTTGTGTGGTAATCTCTTTGTGGCTGACCTACCTGTGTACGAAATTTGAAGTAGGGTTTCGGGGTGATCTGAGTGACCCTTCCCTTGTTAGAAGTACACGTGTATGAGACAACCGTTTGCAGTATTAGCACTGGTATGAAGAATTCCACATGTTCTAAAATGATTCAGGATAACTGCACCTTTAGTTTGATAGCGCAAGGAACGTAGGGTCACCACTGCTACCAATATCTGTGCGCTTCAGCCAGGGCTTCTAGCAATATTATCTCTTGCAATCTCCGTGATTGAAGTTGATCTTAAATGTTAGTCAGTGAAGATCCTTTTGAGATTAGTTGTAACGCGTCTGACTACTAATCGGATGGCTCGGGTTCAAATACCGACCAGAAGAATGGAGATTTTTCTCGTAAAGTTCCCACATCTGGCGCTCCGAGGTGTACTCACCCTCTTATCAAATTGAGTACCAGGTCGAGCTTGGGACTGACCAACCCACCTCAATTCTTACCGTAAATCTGGAAAATGTGAGGCCCTACCTCTACATTCCCCATGCGCCGTTCACAGCGCGTTTATCTCGCACAGGTGATAACATTACCCTTTTTCTGTAAATTATAATAGGAATTTGCTTATATGTAAATTTTATTTCTTGAAATTAATTCATGTACTACGACTCACTACTAGTTTCCTTAAAGTACTGATACTTCTGCTGTAAGCAATTGTACATAATTTTTAGTGATCCATGTAAATGCATATTATTGTTATAAAAAAAAGTTTATGATTCGCCGGAATTTTTCATAAAAACATAAATTTTTATTCTCAATTTTAGTTATTCTAGTACAAAGTAAATATGTAATATTGCTTAGTTCCTGCTTGCCAGAAATATTTTGTAGAAAAATCATAATATATAACTTATCTAACTTCTTAATTACATGAACAGAAATTAATATCGATTTTTCTTACATCCCCCTTGACAATATCCGTTTCCCCCAAACGTAGAATTCTGAGGAAAAGTCTGCCCCGAACCAGCCCCTAAATACGTCACTAGTCATCTTGGTATATTGCAATTGCAAACAGCTATTTATTTTCTATCTACGATCTTCGTATAAGACGCAGATTTTCTCAGAATAATATCATTGTCACATTATCACCTTTCTTCGAACTATATTTTATGTAATTCAAATACTTCGATTAGAAATTTCGACGCAAGAAGTGTTCACCCGCTCACAACTGACACACAGAATTGGACAATGAATGTGTGCAGCATAAATCGCAAAGATCTAAAAATTCTTTCATCGATTTCCTATCTCGTGTGGCAATCAGAAATTAAGGGATACTTAAAATATTCTCATGTACCTACTCTGCAAAGAAATCAATATTTATGAATCGTGCATATTATGAAGAGAAACTCAACAGTAAACCCAGTGCCTTTCAGAGTATAGATATAACTCAGTATGTGGTTCATTAGCGATGTCTGTCTGTCTGTCTCTCTCTCTCTCTCTCTCTCTCTCTCTCTCTCTCTCTCTCTCTCT
>JAGDQP010027520.1:0-24919 GCA_022664845.1 Lepisma saccharinum
ATAATTGTGGGTAAAAAGAAAGCAATTGTGTAATAATGGAGAATGATTAAATGGGCATGAGGTGCACTAGACAAGACAACACTTTGGCACAAATAAGACGATGAGTCTTCTGATCTAGAGGCTACTCTAGATCGTGATATAGACAGGTGGGCCCTATACGTTCAAGATGGTCACTGTGCAGAGTATGTTGGTGCTATATAATGAGGAATGATCGGTGTAGTTTATACATAGATGAATGGTATGTCAGGGTGGTTTGGTGACATAGTGTAGTGATATAGTGAGAAAAGAAGTGATAATGGTGAATGTCGGTGAGTAAAGGGTCGGTGTTGCTGTTCGTGTGAGAGTATGATATCATGCAAGAGTATATGGTTGGATTCTAGGTGTTTCCTAACGTATTTTATTCGTAGTGTTTCTAAGTGGTTTAGTAGATGTGGAAAAGTGAGTCTGTCATAGAGGTCTTAGGTTGGGCTGGGAAGTTTAATTCTATCTGCAATACCTAGTGCGTGTCTTTCCAGTATGTGTAGTTTTTTGTAAAAAGTGTGGTTTGCGGCTATCCAGGCATTGTATCCGTAAGTTAGAACTGGGCGTAGGAATACTTTATATGTGTTTAGCACTGTTTCTGGTTTTAAACCCCATGTGGTTCCTGTAATGCGTTTAAGTAAGTTTAGTCTATTGTACGCTTTGTTAATGATGGTTTTGAGGTAGGGTCACCATGTTAGGTGTTGGTCTAGGGTGAGTCCCAGGTATGTGACTTGTTTCGAAGGTATGATTTGGTTTTGATATACAGATAAGGTGAGGCGTGATGGATTTCGTTCAACACGTGAGGATGTTTAGGAAAAAGGAAAACGATGGCTTGGGTTTTATGTGAATTAATGGAGACTCCCCACTTACTGCACTAAGAGGTAAAGGAGTTGATAGCGTCGGTCATGGTTCTGTTTATATTTTGGATGGTTGTACTACAGGCGAGAAATGCTGTGTCGTCAGCGTACCGGAATAGTCGAATGTTGGGAGGTAAGGGAGGCATGTCGGCAACAAAGAGGATGTAAAGTAAAGGTGATAAGAGCAGATGCTTGAAGAACCCCACAGTGGAGGAAAATGGGATGTGAGATTCAGGAGTTTATTGATATGTAGGCGAGACGGTTTGTAATGAAGATAAATTGAAGCAAAGATACGTTGTAGGGAGTTGGAAGGATCGGAGTTTGTGGATTAGTGCTGCATGCCAAACTTTATTAAAAGCTTTTTCTAAATCAAACAGGACAAGACAGGAAGGTTGAGAGGTATTGAAGTGGTTCGTGATGGTATTGACTAGATGGAAGAGTTGGTCATTGATGCTGAAATTTGGACGGAAACCAGCTTGATGAAGAGGTATGAGGTTGTAACGGTCTAAATGAAGATGCAATCGTTGGACGAGGAGTTTTTTCTAAAGTTTTACAGAGTGCAGAAGTTAGTTGAATTGGGCGATAGGAAGAGGTGGAGTGAGGAGGTTTAAGGAATATTAGCGTTTTGGATGTCTTCCACTGTATGGGGAGAAAGCCGGTACGCAAGATGAAGGTATAAATTATTGCGAGGAGTTGGATGAGGGAGTAGGGAGCTTCCTTGAGGTATTTATAGGTTACGGTGTCGATGTCAGGTGCAGATTGACATTTACAGGCTAATGTTTGGGTTATTTCGTCTGGAGTAATGGGTGCAGTAAGTGGGTGTTCTGGAAGAATATGGGCTATGTTAGGCTGTAGCTGGGGAGAAGAGAGGTCTAACTGTTCGGCGGGATGACGTAGGAAAGGGTTGAAAGGTGGGGTGGGTGTGAATATTTCTTAAAGATAGTCTGCAAAGGCATTGGCTTTGTCGTCATCAGTGTGTAGTGCTTGATTTTCTTGTATGATAGGATACGTGGTTTTATTGAATTTACATGTAAGGGTGTTAGATTTTCTCCAGTATTTTGTCGGGTATGCGGTGCCGGCTAACGTATTGCATGTTTTTACTCATTCCCTCAGTTTATATGCTTTTATATAATTTCGAACCGTTCGTTGAAGCTGTCGGTGTAGTCTTAATGATTCCTGATTGCCTGTACGTTGGAAGTCCCTGTAAAACTGACGTGATCGTCTGATTAACGGGAGATATTGTGGTGGAAGTTTGGGTCGAAAAGGATGAACAGTGCTTTTGGGAATGTATTTGTCAGTGGCTTGGTGAAGTGTTGTGGTGATGCTATCGATGGTTTCATATAATTCGGCTTCTGTGGTTGGTGGGTCTAACGGGGCGAGTTGTATCGTTATATAGGTTATGTAGAATTCCCAATCTGCTTTGTCAAATCTTAAAATCTCCCGTGCTGGTATATTTTGTGTTACGAATGTTGGACGTTGACATTGAAGAGTGAGTTTGATTGGTACATGATCACTTCCAATTAGGTCTAAAATAGCTATGGTGCTGCGGTTTGCTATGTTGGTTGAGGTTATTACTACGTCTGATAAAGTGTTAGAAATTGGACGAGTTGGTTTAGGTAGTGGTGAATGGTGCCTGTTGTTTGATATTCTATAAAGTTATTAAAGTCGGTTTTGTCTCTATAGGATTTGCTGTGTATATTGATATCTGCCATAATGATAGTTGTTAGACATGTGTGCGAAGAAATTGTACGGGATCGAATGTCCGGGATGGACGTAGATGGTGCCTAATGTAAAGAGTTGAAATTAGATGCTCAGGCAAGTTAGCGATTGGTGGATTATGTTGGCGGTGTGTAATGTGTGGTGAAAAACCTATTGCAGCCCATTCGTTTGCGCGTAAAGCAGGTATGTGGCTGTCATGTCTTATCATTGAATATCGTGGAATTTTGCAGAGATTCGAAGATTTTAGGTGTGTTTCATTTAACAAAAAAGCGTTGACGCGTTCTTCTGTTAGCAGCTGTTCATAGAGGACTTTGTGTTCCGGTAAAGAGCGTATGTTCATGAATAGAAATACTAGATCCATCAACATGAGCACAGTCTGGTTGTAGGTTATTCGGATTTTAGACTTCAGTTTCAAGTGCGGTAGCATGCAAGTGTACACATGGACCGGAATAAGTAGCGTTGAAGTTGACGTGCAAGATAGTTTTAGCGGCATGTTGGATTTGCTGTAGAATGAACGGACGTTGAAACGGATGAATATTTTGGAGAGTAACGGTGATGAAAGTTAGGACATGATCTTTCGTTATTGGTTGAAAGACTGAGATAACCGTAGGGTTAATAGATTGTGGTGCTTCGGTTTTGCGGATTGGTACTATGAACTCAGGCTTACTGGGTTCAGGTGCCGGTCTTGCTTTACATTTATAGCTAAATGTCGGATGTGTGTCACCGCAGGTTGTACACTTCGGAGGTTGTTGCACATTTGTGCAAGACTTTGTATTATGTGCTTCTGAGCAGTAACCGCATTTGGTGTCGTTAGGGCATTTTGAGGTATTGTGTGCGTTATACTGTTGGCATTTTTCACATCTAAGTGGAAGCAGAGGTGGTGTGTGTGACGGTACAACCCTGTATCGCCTTTTGTAGATATATGCTCCCTGAGTGAGTAGATCATCGATGGTTTCTTGGCTAGATGTTAGAACTCGTCCCATATAAGTCGGTTCCTCTGTCCTGGTTTTAATTCTCAAACATTTCACAACTGAGTGTCTTTCGTTCTTTAGCTCTGATTCGGTTTCGCCGTCGGTAATTGTTGGTTCTACTCCTCTGATTACTACTGACAGTGTAGGTGTTCTCCTGGGTGGTGATGGCTGTTTGTTTCGTTTGTCCTCTAAGCGTGTTAGGTTTGCTGATTTTCCGAATATTTCATAACTGAACTTATTTTGTATTGTGGTTGCAAAGCTGGAGTCATGAGTTTGGAGTATTTTGCCGTTCCTAGTTGGAATGATTCTGGTGATGATATCTCTGTGCATTTACTTGGCTATTTGTTGAAGAAGAAGTTTTGGTGTTCTGATATTTAACGTCGTATTTGGTAAGAATGAAAGAATGAACTGTTGCTATTCATGAGGCGGTTTGCAGTGACTGGGGCCCGTCGTTGTTTGCTGTGTCCATATGTCTCTCGCTATCAGATTCGGTATCACTTAATGTGTGTGTTTTCTTTAGAGGTGGTGAGTTTCGACCTGATCTAATGTAGTTTGGAGACCTTGAGCGCGATCGTGAAGACGATGAAGTTTGATCCTGTCGTTTTCGTCGTTGCTTTGGAATGGTACCTATCTCTCTGTATTTCTTTGGTTCTGGTACTTGTTGTGGCAGTTGGTGTCGTCCTGTTTGTTTGTCAGTCATGGTCTAATGAATGATGGTAGCCGACTTTGTGCGATGCTGAACATGGGGGGCCACCCGTTTGCATAGTAGCCCAGGTGTCGAACACTTCTTCCACCTCAGACAAAATAAATTGTGGCCGCTTGGCTAGATGAGTCTGGTCCACAAGATTCTTTCCGATGTGACGAAAAGAGACGAAGGATGTTGATGTAGGAGGGTTATAAAAATAACTGGCAAATGTGGTACAAACACAAGGCTTGTCATCGACTTGCAAGATCAGTGTGTGTACATTTTTAATCACAATTTTTTGCAACATTTATTGTAATGCTAGTCACCTAAGTGGCTAGCGCCCTCCAGAGGGTTACGCCCTCTATTTCGGGAAGTGGAGTGTAGGAATATATGGGGCAAAAGGAAATGTGGATGGGCTAAGTGTTGGTATAATATTGTTTATATTCTTTATTTACTACTACCTTTCAATTTTGGACATTATAATCTTAGACTATAACCATATTTTAAGGGAAATTAGGATGAAAAATGATACGAATGAATGATGAGGACGTAGTGCACTTAGACGCCACAACACGTTGACACATTGAAGACAAATGAGGGTTCATTCTTCTTACCTAGGGGCGATTCTAGGTGCAATGAAAGACAAGTGAGCCCTTATAAATATTAATGAATACTGTGCATAGATAGAGACGAGAAATGAGATAACGAGTGACAAGGCTGTAATGAATCACTCAGGAGAGGGGGCTGGTGAGGTGTGGCAGTGAACGTAGGGACCAGAGTAGGTAGCTTTGAAATCAACACGAAAGGTTTCTGCGGCAGTATGTTGTATGTGTAGTAGGATCTTTTCTCGGTCGAAAGGGAATATATTTTGGAGGGTGAAAGTAAGGAGAGAAAGGGTTGTGCGACGGTAATGGGCTGTTGATCTGAAGTTATAGGTGGTTGCTGTATAGGTCCTTGTACTCGGAGAGGTGCTATGTTAGCTGGAGTGTCTGGTTCGATTTGAGGACGGCCTTTACACTTATAACTGAAGGTTGGATGGGATTCGCCACAGTTATTACACTTAGGATGTAATTGAAGGATGTTACAGTCTCTGGTTTTGTGAGGTCCGGTGCAGTAGCCACATTTTGGTTCATTTGGACAATGCTGAAGATAATGGGAGTTATTGGCTTGGCATTTTTCACAGCGGAGAGGTAGGGAAGGTGTTGTATGGAATGGTTCTACTCTGTATCTTCGCTTATAGATGTAGGCTCCGTTGGCTAGTAGATTGTCAATCGTCTGTTGATGAGGTGTGAGAATCCTGATCATGTAGCTAGGTGTTCTTTTTTTGTTTTTATTCGGATGCACTTAGAAATGGTATTTCCTTCCATGATGAGTTCTTGCTCTGCTTTGGAGGCCGTCTAGGAGGTGGAGGTTGTCGGATTGGCTTGTTGTCTAGTTTCTGTAAGTTGGCCTGTTTCCCCAAAATTTAAAAACTGAATTTGTTCCTGATGGTGGTTGCGAAGTCCTGATCCGACGATTGCAGGATTATTCCATTTCTGTTCGGGATGATTTTGGTTACGATTTCTCTGGATACATACTTCTGAAGTTGTTGTAGCAGGAGCTTAGGAGTCTGGAACTTGGTGTCATAGTGGGGAAGAAGGAACGAATGCGCTGGCGTAGTAGTTGCTGCTTCATGAAACGAAGTCTGGTCGGTGACATCCATGGAATGTACAGAGTCAGAACTGCTGAGAGTATGTTGCTTCTTCTGTGGAGGTGAGTTGGAACTGCCTGGTCTTCGAGGAACTGGAGAGTGAGATCTGGAGCTTGAAAGCGATAAACGGTTGCTAGTCTGGTGATGAAATGTTGGTATGGTTACTACAGCGGTGGATTGGGATTGAGTAATAGTTGGTTTGGAAACAATAGTTGGAAGCTTATGTCTACCTTTCGGTGAGTTAGGCATGATGGAATGAGGGTGATCAGTCTGTACAATGACTGCTGCAAAACTCAGACTAACTCGCACCCTCCGACACTGAGCAGTGTCATCAATCCCAATGTGGTCGTATGTGTAATATTATCTTCTGTGTGTCTGCTACACAGAGTCCTCGATTTTACACTAACAAGCCACAGCTAGACTAGCTTTGAGTCTTGTACATTTTTAATTATTTTTATTAATTGCTAGCAGCTGAAGGAGAGAGCTAGCAATTCATAATACTAGCTTCTGATGAGAGGGTTACACCCTCTTTACAGGTAGGGATGTGGAAATAAAGTTAAAATTTGAGGAGTGAGTGGATGGGCTAAGGTATATTAGGGAAATTTCAATAGCCTTTATTTATTTAATCACTTATCATTGACATTATAACCATATGCTTATAATCATATTTTAGGTGTTACGAAACTGGTGATGATAGAATGAAAAATGAGCATGATGTGCTTAGACGCCACAACACTTTACGAATACGACAGCTGATTGATTTTCTTCTCGTCTAGGGGCTGCTCTAGACATTAATGATAGACAGATGAGCCCCACATTTAACATTGATGGATACAGTGTAAACTATGAACATGAAGGATGAAAGTGATTTATGAGTGATGACGGTAAGAACGGAGAATGATAAATGTACGTTACTCGGAAGTGCGAAGTGGTGCTATTGAGAAGACATATGGTCCGGAGTAAGTGGCCTGTAGCTGTACTTTGAAGACTTCAGATGCAGCATGTTGAACTGTGTTCAAAATAGTGTCACGGCCAAAAGGATAGATATTTTTGAATGCTAGTGTGAAAAAAGTGAGAAGTTGCTCGATGGTTATAGGAGGTAAGACTGAGCGTGCAGGAGTTGGATTAGGTTGTTCAGGAAGACGGAGTGATACTGTGTAACCTGGTGTTTCTGGATTTGCTTCTGGTCGGTTTTTGCACTTGTAAGAGAAGGTAGGGTGAGGTTCGCTGCATTGGCTACATTTCGGAGGAAGTTGTTGGTTGATGCAAGCTTTGGTATTGTGAGGTACTGAGCAATAACCGCATTTGGTTGGTTCGGACAGTGCTTTGAGTCATGTTCATTGTATTTTTTACATCGTTCACATAGTAAGGGAATTGGCGGTGATGTTCGTGATGGCTCGATTCGGTATCGTTTTCTATAGATGAATGCTCCGTGTTTGAGTAGTTCGTCGATAGTCTGTTGCTCTGTAGTCAATATCCGTATCATGAAACTTGGTGTGCCTTCTGACGTTTTAATACGAATGCAATTGGAAATAACATGTCCCTCGATTTTGAGTTCATCTTCTCCTTCGGTGTCTATAATTTCTGGATTGATGGCTTTGATAACAACTGACAACATAGGTGGTCTGCGTGGAGGTGGTTGCATACGTATGGTTTTTGTTGATAGCGGTGTTAGTTTTGCATTTTTGCCGAAAATTTCATAGCTGTATTTATTCCTCATGGTAGATGCGAGATTGCTGTTTGAAGATTTGATAATGCCTCCGTTGCGAGTAGGAATTATTTCTGATATGTAATCTCGAGGGACATACTTGACTAGCTGTTGAAAGAGTTGTTTCGGTGTTTGGTAGCGAGGATCATGATTTGAGAGAAGAAAAGAATGTAACGGAGCTTGATTCTTGTTGATTGATTCAGAATGTTCAGTATCAGAGAGTGCCATTTGATCGTCAGAATCTTCGGAATTACTGATGGTGTGAGTCTTTTTTATAGGTGGTGAATTGGAGCTTCCAGAATGGCGTGTTGAAGATCGTGCATTAGAAGAGAGATGATCTGAGCTTCTGCCGTGCTTAGAAGTAGACCCTAACGATGTGAGTTAGCTTCTGTAGTGAATGAAGTACGTTGAACGACTTGAGGTAATGTGTGCTTTCCTGGTTTTGACATTATGAGGTCTCTGCGAGGGTGTACGAGCGATATGAGAATACAGATGATGATAATACTAATGAGTAGGTGGGACGTACCGTTTGGATAGCCGTCCAGGTATCGTACATCCTTTCTGCAGAGGACTTCAAAATAGCAGGCCCTTGGCTCGACCAGTCTGGCCCGTATGATGAGAAAACTGCAGCGAAGAGATAACTAGGATGGTGACGCAGGAAGGTTAACAAAATGCTGGCAAGTCTGGTTCACTCAGTCAAGAGCTATGTCTGACTACCAGTTGAGTGTACATTTTTTTTTGCGTTTTGCTAGTCACCGGTGTGACTAGCCCCCGCCCAAGGGTTACGCCCTCGCTTCAGGGAAGTGCTTGCAAGGAATTTGGTATGTCATGGTAGGAATTGGGTGGTCTAAGAGAGGTTAAACTATTTTTAATAATACTTTATTTCATTTTATCTGGAAATAGACGTTATAAACTTTTCTTACAACCATTGAATCAGGACAATCTTGTGATGATGTAATGAGATGAAGATGAAATGCAATCTACATCACAACACGTTGGCGACATTAGGACGAATGATTGATTCTTCTTGATCTAGGGGCGACTCTAGACCTTGATGGAGGACAGATGAGCCCAAACATTTAACATTTATGGTCACTGTGCAAAGATGAGAATGAAAAGTGAAGGTGATATGAATGATAATGGATTATAGCTTTAGGTGGGAGTGGACGGTGCTACAGAAAAGAAAATATAAAGACCGGAAAATGTTGCATGGACTTCGAGATTGAAGATGTCTTTGGCTGCAAGTCGGATTTTGTGGATAATGGCTCCTCGGTTCAATGGATAGAGGTTTGATACTTGTTGTCGAAGTTTGTGAGCAGAAAAGCGTAAGTTGGATGATCCAGTGCGGTAGGAAGTTGATCGTTAGAAGTATGTGTAATTTCCATGTCATCAGAATGTATGAATCCTTTTACTGGGAGGTGAAGCAGATGATTGTGAATGACGTTGTGGTGGTGATCTAGAGCGATGACTGGATGAAGATAGTTGATCTGAACTGCGTGAATGTCTCTTAGTTGCACCGAGTGAAGTCATTTTTGGAGTTGCGCTGGAAGTGGTTTTTTGAACCATAGATGGCAAGGGATGTTGACCAGTTTGATTTTGCTGTGACTGCTTGGTTAGTTTCGGTGGCGTGTTGAGTAATACAGTGATGTAGAGTGCGTGATGATAAAAAGATGATCAGTCTCAGTACGACTGCAAAATTGATGTCAAACTAACTCGCACCCTCCGACACTGAGGAGTGCCGTCGGTCTTATCGTGGTCATATATATATACTTTTCTCCCTCGTACGTCTGCTACACGAGATCCTCGGTTGTACACTAACAAGCCACAGCTAGGGTAGGTTTGAGTTGCCCTGCCTGAATTGCATTTTTTTTGTTTTGCTAGCCGCGGCTAGCTCCCCCAAGGGGCTACACCCTCTATATGGAAAGGGAAGGTAAACGTAACTTGGTAAGGATATTGGAAAGTGGATGGGCTAAGTGGGTTTGTTGTATGTGTAAACTTTATTTTTTTTCCATTATCTGGTCATTATGAGTTTTCCTCATAATCATTCATATAGGTTGGGAAGAAATCAGATCTGGATGATGTTGGTGATGTGATGAAGGTGAGGTGCACGAGACGTTACATCACTTTAGCACAATTAAAGACAAATGATTGATATTCTTCTGGTCTAGGAGCTACTCTAGACCGTGATGGAGACAGGTGAAAGCTCTGTTAGTGCAAGATGGTTACTGTACAACATATGAAGGCGAAAGGTGATGTGAAATATCGAATCAGCAAAGATGACGAATGAATGCTTCTTCTGGGTCGTCGGGTGGTAATGTATAGTGGTATATGGTGAGGAGTGTTAAGAGTGGTGTATTGTTATTGTTCTGTATATTGTCGTTTTGTTGTGTTTGGATTATGTCGTTAAGGATGCTGCGTGTCATAGCGCTGCCTTATGTATTTGAGACGTAGTGTTTCCAGATGATAAAGCAGATGAGGAAAATTTATTCTGTCGTAAAGTTTGCGGGTGGGACTGGGTAATTTTACTCTGTAGGCAATGCGAAGGGCGTGTCTTTCAAGGATTTGTAGTTTCCGGTAGACGTCATGGGATGCGTTAATCCAAGCAGTAAATCAGTATGTCAGCACTGGTCCGAGAAATGCTTTATATGTATTAATAACTGAGCTAACTTTGAGTCCTCATGTTGTTCCGGTCAGTCTTTTAATGAGATTTAGTCTGTTTCTGGCTTTTGTAATGACGGTCTGCAAATGTGGGCGCCATGTAAGATGTTTGTCAAAAACTATGCTTAGGTAAGTGACCTGATTTGATGCGTTCTTGTAGGACAGTGAGATTCAGTTTCTCGGGGTTTCGTCGAACACTTTAGGATTCATCCTGAAACGACAAATAAAAGAAAACATTAGAATGAACAACAAGTTGATCAGCACTCCACAATATTTCATCCCATAAATATTTTTATAGACATAGAAAAGGAAAGGTGAAAGCAAGAAAGTAGGAATGAACTTCGTTTTAGCGTACGTGTCCACTGACAAAGGAAAGAGAGGAGAGCGAGTGCCTATAACAATGGAATCAACAGCATTTGATGACCAATTATCATATATTTTCAACTAATATCTTGATTTCATTTGTAATTCGCATCATTGCTGTTTTGTATTATCTTGCTTTCTTTTTGTGCTTATTACAATAGTATTGGCGAAGTAGTACACAGCACTAGAATAAACTATACTTTGTCAGTAAATGACGTTGACTTCATTGTTATAGTCCCTGCCTTCACCGATATTTTCGGGCTTTTAATATTCTGGTAACACTGCGAATGTCTACAGCTGGCAACACTGACGGTACTTCACACTAGTCGCTTCTAGTGTAGAACAGCATTACCTATAATCATGGTTAGTTACACTTCATTCTCTGCTTTCGTTTATGAGAAACTGGCAGAAAACGGGTACAATTTTACTGGACCGAAGCACCAGTTCACCCTTAACCCATTCTCCTGCCTCTCACACTCCTGCTCCGAAAACAATAATCTCACATTCTGACTTCCTGCCCTGTCCCCTCTCTTTTGGAAAAAGTCCGGCGAAAATCCCCGGAACTTGGTTCGTAAGGTTTCCTTGTCAGTACTCTTCAAAATGCTATGTTTTGCTTCCTAAAGCCACGAAAGACACTAAATTGTGTGCAAAATAGGGGGAAAAGTTCCTACAGTCGATTTTGTAATGTTGCATTAACATGACAAATTCTACTATAGCAACTTTTTTTTAATTTTTGCACGCATTTTAGGCTCTTTCATGTCTGTAGAAAGCAAAACATAGCATTTTGAGGAATTCCGAGTGCAGAAACAATGTCTCTGTGCATGTCGCGTGTGCAATAAAAAAACAAACATCGAACCTGACTTATCTAACCTCCAAGTGCCCTTGGTCACTATTTTTATTACATTTCCTAATGCATATGTACATAGAAAGCAAGGGTCCTTATAACACTTAATTTTGCACACGATATAGGAAGTTCTTGATACCATTAATTAAAATAAGCTCATATTAAAAACATACAACGCCATATAACAGAAGTGGCTCTTGTAAAGTATAACCGCTATTTCCACTTGGAATTGTATGATCTTTATTAGCTATATATTATTATTTTGTAGGATACCGTAATTATCTTGCTACTTCGATTGAGTTTAATTATTTATGACAACTATTAAAAATGTTTGAGATTATACATATCTTGATGTTTATTGATGTTTACACTATTTAGCCAAGTCGGCGTAGACGAGTTAGTTAAAGTCGTTTTTTTTATTCTTCCATCCTAGACTGCGTAGCTGCTTTTATGGTGTGTTCTGTTGTATTTTTCCAAGGGCACTTGTTAAGAAAGTGCTCTCTTTTAATTATTTGCCATATATGTGTTTTTATCGCAGTTGTAATAATGAATTAAGTTGTATAAGATGTAAGTTTTCTGCAAGTATTTGCTGCACTTTAACTTAATTGCAGTGTTACAGCAGCAATACATTATTCTCCGTGGCAAATACTTTTTAAAAAAGAGCACTTTCGTGACTTGGACTCTTGGAAGTGGAGGGGGCCTGCATTCTAGAACTTTTCATCTTTTAGTTTTGTGTTATAGAGCCATGTATACTGCTGTAGAAAAAAATGAATTCAGCCCACTTTGCTTCAAATTGGTACTATTTTTCAGCCCACTCCAGAGCTAGGACTGTGGCAACTCTGGAGGAAAACGTAGAGGGAATTCATGCTGGTATTCCTCTCTAAATGATCGTTTTTCGGTGGATCGACTACTGCATACTGCTGCAAAGCGTTTTCAGCTACAAGTGCTACGAGGTAGTAGCTCCACTTAGAACCGTCTTTGATTGGGGCACAGCTTTCCATTTCTTTCTCGCTTGTCGGGGGTTAGTTGCATAGGTTCGACACGTTCATGCGCCGTTGTCCAGTGAAGGAAGTTACGCGATGAGACGTCTGTCATTTACCTCCAAATTGAAGCGTAGGAGATTTCGAGCATTTATTTAGAATATATTGTCGACCACTCCAGTTCAAGATGCGATTATTGAAATAAACTTAGTTAGGAAAAGTCTCGTAGCCGCATCAAGGAACATTCAATTTCATATAAGTGTGATTGAAATATTAGTGTGTCGTTTTCAGGACATACGAAAAGTAGTTAAAATAGTAAAGTAGTAAAAAGCAGGACTGAACATAAGTGGCTTTTTGCAGATGAGTCGCCGTGGCTCAGACAGTAGCGCGTCGGACAGACAGGGTTCAAATCCCGGCCAGAACACTGGATACTTTTTTCTCAGTGACCCCATGCCTGGCGCTCTGAGGTGCACTCAGCCTTCTATCAAATTGAGTACCAGAGTGTCCATGATATTCCTGTGTGCCTTGCAAAGGTAAAGGCAGTCGAGCGTTTAGATTCGCCATTCTCGATATTTTTATTTCACTACACTCTACGTCCGAACTTTGGAAACGCCGTCTGAACCATTCAGTAGCGTTATAGTATCAGATTGTTTCTTTTTCAATTTTTCGCAACTTTACCAAGGATTAGGGAGTATAGGGTTGCCAGCTCGCATAAGCGACAGTAGTTTGAACTAAGAGCGATAAATGCGTGGTAGTGGCACCTGGTGTCCGATAAGCAGAACTATATACTGGGTCAACGACTGTTCACAATGGATTTAGAGCCGGGGAATCTTTGTCTTTGGGAAATGAAAAAAGGAAATTGATCTTTCATCTCTGTCAATATTTCGCCTTCAGGAAGAAGTACAAAGAATTATACTGTATTGATATTAGTTATGTTTGTTAGTGGATTGCACTGTAATAAATGCAAATAATCTAAATGTCGCTCCAACGACTTCAAGGAACCACAACGCCAGGGAGCAGCGGCAGCGGTCCTACCATGTTTCTACTTTTGACACTATTGTTGTGCTGTGAGCCTTTCTGTGGGAGTGGTCACGTGCTTTTCGAATAGTAACGAAGTTCGTTGAAGTTCTTTGTTATCGGCCAGCTACGTTGTACAACCAAGGATTAGCCTACCCTGGTTGTAGTTCACCTACCTACCTGACGATGACATGACTATAGTTCGATAGAACTCCCATCTATAGTTATTACGTTCAACTCGCTTCAGCTGGTGGTCCTATATACTCCCTAGTCCTTAACTTTACTATTACTGTTTGCAAAATATGAGGACCACATTTGGGCAGCAGACGTTCATTCTAGAGGTCATAGATATCAATATCAATGTTGCCAGTTCAGAAAGTGGTCCAATTGTTATCATTTAAAAATGTGTGGAACTTGAAACAGAAGAAGATGTAAAATCGAGTATTTTTTGTTTTTAACAACAGTATGAGCTGGTAACAAGTTTTCGAATAAAACAAATAAAAAATACAACAAAAAATAATTGTATTTTAAATGTAAAAATTTACCCCAAAAGTTAGTAGATGCACAGAATATTAAGACATTTCATAATAAATTTTTGCAATCCTTTTGTATACATTTGCACAATGAAATACAAGCCAAAATTAATTTCTTACAATTGCAAGACATTGTTCAACAATCAGATTTACATGTAAAGTTTCCTACAAAGGAGTCTTCTCATTTTCTTCAGCTACTAATAGGATTTTCAGTTTGGGGGCATGTGAAGTCAAAATTGGGAAAGTGTAAGTGGAGTTTTGCACTGTTTTTATCGATTTTTGATCGCAAACGTTTTAAAGTTGGGGGAGTGTTGTAAAGAATTGAGGTGATACTCCCCACAGGAGCTAAGTCTAGATTGAAGGGAATCAATAGGTTCAAAAAATGGTTTTAAAAACCTTTTTCATCAGAAATATCATTCTTCATAAATTTAAACCAAATCCGATATTTGGGCGATCAATATGTGTCAAAGTGCGGAACACGCTTGGGACCCGGCCTGACCCAGTAATCCGATCTTGACTCTGTGACCGGGAAGAAAGGACAGCGTGTTTATTATTTCTTTATACACTGACTGCGTTTGAAAAGCATTTACTTTTTCAGGGGGTGACCGAGACAAGGGTTTAACCCCCCAGAGCACGAAACATTTGACGCCGAAACTTTCCTAACAATAGTAATAAGATATGGAAATCGTGTCACGTCCCCGGAAAGAAGAAAATCGCCCCCAGGGGAGTACAAATTACCGCCGACTGTGTTAGTGATGGGACCTGAGACGTTGCCGGATCACAAAGTCAAGAGAGGGTCAGCGAATCAGCCAGGTCACTCCGGCTAAGATCCAGTAATTCGGGCCAGGTTTCGTCCCGGATCACTGGGTCAATCGGGTCATTTATATCCGGGTTAAATGTACAATCATGTATATATATTTTTTTAAATTATTGAGTCGTCAAACCCACCGCAAAGATACAGCTTACTTTCTTCGCTTCCTTGCGCAAATGAGCGAGCATTTTAGCAAATAAATTTAACGACGAGTAATTTATTTTCTATGGCCACAAGAAAAATGTGCAATTCGCTGGAATTTTTGTCCATGAGCTTCATATGATTACTTCCTTTAGATCGTTATTTGCACTCCAGAGAAGTAATGGAGATATCGTCGTATCTGTCAAACACATCAATCCTTCAGTTGGGACTTAGGTCTCAATTTTTTTTTTTAAGAACGCTTCTCGAAAATCAGTAAACGTACTCACGTAAAAGTGACATGCCATCCAAAATGTATATTTTTGGAGTATCTAACAAGGAAATTCGAATCAAAGATACTGCATCTGATAGAACGTGGTGAGATAAGAAGAGTACCAAAATTTAAGGTGCGATGGACAAGGGGGAGCGGAGCTAAGTTGGGCGAAGGAGGGTTATCTCAGATATCTACTACCAAATCATTAATCATTCTTGTTTTTCATAAATTTACTGCTGGTCTTGACAGCTTGCTAATTGAGACACGCCCCCTTGACTTTTGTTTTTCACCCCTTTCCCTCGCTAGGAAGAAAGAAACTTATTGCACCTGAAGGCTTGTTCCGTCTTGCACGAAGAAAAAAAATATATATAGAAAAAATTAATGAGTTTTGAAAAGAAAGGGGAAAAAGAGGAAGACAAAATTTTTAATTTGTGATCCAAACCACAAGCCGAGATAATGAAGTCATCGCCTAGGGCCCAACGCCAATTTAGTTGAAGAAAAGAAGCAGAAAGGGTAGAGATTAATATTTTTTTGAAAACGAAATAAAAATGAAATTATTATTGTCGACAATTGATATGAATGCAAAAAACTTCAAATACCTTTGAATATGACACACAAATAAATATATTTACTAATTACATTAGTTTGATTAACAATTAACTAACTGGCATGAATTTAACTGTTTTGCTGACTTGTGTTGAAAGAAAAGAATGGCATTGCGGCAGATCCAATGGTTAAAGTTTAACTTGCTCCAAGTGTGAGATTTTGTTACCTTGTGGCAGCTCCAATATTTAAAGTTTAACTTGCTCCAAGTGTTACATTTTGTTACCTTGCGGCAGATCCCATGTTTAAAGTTTAAATTGCTGCAACTGTTAGATTTTGTTACCTTGTGGCAGATCCAATGGTAAAACTTTAAACTTAAAGTTGTTGCGGTATAGTGGTGATGGTTACAGAAGATTATACTTGGACTGGTATTGAAACATTTGACTAATGCTGACTGATAAATACATATATGAAGACTTTAGTTGTTTGTTTGAGGAATAATGCTGATGGCAGAATGTTGCCTTATGACATAATTATATATTGAACTAACACACATTTGTACGTTTACTAAGCCGTTTGTTGTATTTTATTGAAACAAATGTGTAATATACTGGTTTTTGATGCTAGGAAACTCACATATTTTAGTTGGACGTTTGAATTGAAGCAAGGCTTTCATTGAGTTACTGCTGACATACATTTGGACGTTTACTAGGCCGTTTGTTGTATTTTATTGAAACTAATGTGAAATATACGGATTTTTGAACCTAGGAAACGTGCTTACTTTAGTTGGACTTTTGAATTGAAGAAAGGCTTTCATTGAGTTACTGCTGACATACATTTGAACGTTTACTAAACCGTTTGTTGTATTTTATTGAAACGAATGTGTAATATACTGGTTTTTCAAGCTAGGAAAGCGCTGGTAAATTGCACAAATGTTGAATATAACTTGGTGTTGATATATACAAGAACTGACACAGAAACAAGAACCTATCGTACTGAATGAAATGTAATTTGACTAAATTTGCATAGAAAAACTCCCGAAAGCGCTGGTAAATTGCACAAATGTTGAATATAACTTGGTATTGAGATATGCATAAACTGACACAGAAACAAGAACCTCCTGTACTGAATAAAATGTAATTTGACTAAATTTGCATAGAAAAGCTCCCGAAAGCGTTGGTAAATTACAGAAAGATAGCACACATGAGCCAAATTATTGAATATCGTTGAGATATACAGAAACTGAGAATAAAGAACATGTGATTTTACTGAATAAAATACAATTTGACTAAACTTGAACTGAAAACCTTCCGAAAGCGTGGGTAAATTTGAAAAGGTTTGGATGCAGGACGTCAACATCATGACGAAACGTGAATGTTGTATATACTGGTTTTGAAGCTAGGAAATGCACTTATTCTGATTTTGCCTTTGATTTTTAAAAAGTCGCCATTTTATAACTAATATGACCGACATAAAATCTATTTTGAACATCGTTTGAGCTACAGAACTGAAATTTTATATGAAGACTTATTGTCATTACTAGATTGAAGAAATATAAGAAAAGTTTTTATAAGTAGCCATCTTTAAACAAATGTGGCCGTAGAAATGATTTTTTGATAGAATACGCAGTCTAAGCGACTAGGCCTAGAAACTTGAAACTTGGTAGAAATGTTGACTACTGCGAAACAATTACAGACATACGAGAAATTTGTACAAAAGTCACCATCTTTAAACAAATATGGCCGCCAAAATGATTTTTTGAAAGAATACGCAGCCTAAACGGCTAAGTATAGAAACTTCAAACTTGGTAGAAACGTTGATCAGTACAAAAGAATTACGAAAATGTAAGAAGTTTTTGGAGAAGTCGCCATTTTAAAACAAATATGGCGGACGAAAGAACCATTTTCCATACCGTTTCAGATAGAATCCTAAAATTTGGTATAAAGATATAGTTTGACGAGTAGATTACGAAAATGTAGAAGGTTTTGGAAAAGTCGCCATCTTTAAATAAATATGGGCGCCTAAAAACCATTTTGTATACCATTTAAGCTAATGAGCTGAAATTTTATATGTACGTACGTTATGGGTAATAGATTAAGAAAATATAATAAAAGTTTTGAAAAATAGCCATTGGTTGTGCTAGATAAAATATTTATTGAACCTATCTAAGGATGGATATTGCTGTGAACGCGAATGACTTAAAGAAATACGTTATTCATGGAACATTTATGGTATTTGAGTTGTGCAAATGTGCTTTTAAACAATTGTCTTTGCTTATATTTTATTGAACAAACTGATAATGAGACAGCACATTGTGATTAGTGAACAAATTCTATAAAGATGGTCAACACCCAGACAGCACGTACGTGTACTGCACGGGTGCATAATCCATACCACAGTCGTGCATTTGTACACGTTACTTGAGACATGTGACTCACTTGTGCAGCACGGGAATCCGATCGTATGTAATGGATATTCGTATAGTTGGTGTGGAATGCATTTTGAGGTTGAAATGGTAAATTATGAAATAAAAGTAGCATTCTTGTTATGTTGTTAAGGAAAATGGCTTACGTGCCTAATCCGTGCCACGGCACGCATTGCTGTTCGTTTGCACGGATGCTGCACACGTCTCTAATCTAGCGCGGAATAAATATTTAGGTGGAAAGAGCAAATAATTAAATAAAAATAGCCTCCTTGTTATGCTGTTAACGAAAATGCCATACGTGGATAGTCCGTGCCACTGCACGCATACCTGTGCATTTGGAGGGATGGTGCACATGTATGATATCTGTGCAAAATCCGTTCCAGGGCACGCATATCCAGGTCGTTCGCCCGGGTGTTGCACACCTACGGCATCCGTGCAAAGGCACGCATATCCATTCGTTTGCAAGGATGTTGCACTCGTCTCATATCTATAGTGTGGATATGTAGATTCGAAGGGCAAAAAATGAAATGAAAATGTATTTTCTTGTTGTGTTTGTAAGGAAAATGGCATCCGTGCAGAATCCGAGCCAGGACACGCATATGCGTTTGTTTGCACGGATGTTCCACACGTATGGTATCCGTGCATAATCCGTGAAAGGGCATGCATATCCGTTCTTTTTCACGGGTTGTCCACACGTATGGTATCCGTGCATAACCCATGCCACTTCACTCATATCCGTTCGTTTGCACGGATGCTGCACACGTCCTTTATATCTAATGTGAAAGAATTATGTAGGTTCAAAGGTTATACATAATTAAATAAAAATCGTTTTCATGGTTTGTTTATAAAACAAATATGGAATCCTTTCCTCGGCTCGCATATCCGTTTGTTGATACATGTATATCACGGATGTTGTACGCGTACAGAGTGTTTGTTCTCTTTCTAGCCGAGAATAAATTGGAAGTGTAACCAACTAAATAAAAATTGCTTCCTTCTTATGTTTATAAAGGGAATAGGCACCAAAAAGAATTTAAAAACGTATATATTTCTTCCAGCAGGAGACTCGCGCTTTACGTTCTGCACTGCGCATGTGAGCTGTCATTTGTCACTTAGTTTGTAGTCTAGACGCAGACGTTAAGTTGCTTCATTTCCCGGCGCGTCCTTTGTAATAATAAGAGAAGACAAGCCATCAAATCAAAACAACAGAGATATGAGGACAACTACAGCTACCAAGTGCTTTTACTACAGTCAGTGATCAAGCAATAGTTATCACCGATTAGTGCAAAGTGAATGGTGTTAAAAAATAATAATTCTTTAGAAGTTACACGATTATATTATATACTGGCCAAGTCTGCTAGGCTACTCTATAGCATAAGCGCCACCTTAAGGAGGACAGAGAAGACAAGCCATTGTGTTGTCCTGGTAACAGTTACTGAAGTAAGGTAAGCACTTTTATCGGTATTAAGTATATATAGATATATTTTTCTTTGAGGAACCAATGACATGTTTGTTATAACGTTTTAATACCTATTCAATGTCCAGTAATGTATGGAACAACACGTCAAGGGTGTAGATAGCTGGTCCACCCTATGATGTTACATGAATTTTATTTTTGTTTCTCGTGTACAAGGGCATCTATGGGAATAAATAGCATTTGTTATGTAAATAGTAACTTTGTGTTAGTATTTCCAACGAAACCTAACGTAACTTACCTAACCTAGAGGCAGGGTGGACCAGCTATCTACACCCTTCCAAACAATACATGTGCACAGTTTACAAGTTACGTTGACATGTATCATATATTACATTGGGGTAATACAAATAAATTTACAACGTTTCGCTTTCCTAAATTTAAGATCACTGTCACTTTCGGAGAGAGAGTAAAGATGGGTGTAACGTTATTAACCTTGCACACACAAAAAAAGTTACGCAAAAGTAAACGAGCTTGCGTACCATGCATTTTTTGAGCTGCAATGGGAATAGTTAATTGGGTTTATGGTGACGTTTCTAGATCGCTGATCCCCCCTGTACTTTAAAAAACAATTACAGCATTTTTTTATGTGGATGAATGTTTATTTCTGACGTTAGGTTGGGTTTGTATCTGTCAAATAGAAATAGTTTGAAATTATGTTTAATAGCGTAAATTTCATTAATTCAGTCAGGCGGCCGCTCTATATGTACGCTCTATATATAGCACTAATTCCCTTGTAAACAGGGCTGGCGATAGTGTGATATGCGGCCCGGTATTACTTTAGCTTACGTCTGGCGTGATTTTTCCGAACGAAGTCACGGTTACATGTTTCGGAATCATGATACATTTACGTCATAATGACTTATTTCCATTGATATTTTGCTTCAAATATCACGATCAATATGTCGAGTGAGCAATAGCGTAGACGATGGGTTAGAAAAAGTCAGGTTCGATATTTTTTTCTAATTATACGCGATGCAAATCCATTAACAGACAGCACCTGTTACTGCTCCATTTATGGTGCCAAATGGAACGCCCGATGTATACTAAAGAGACGTCTGTCGCCCCACTAACCAATTATTTCAAGTTCATTTGTGGCCTTTATTGGCATCTAAGGCTCAGGCCGGGAAGGGGAGAGGGAAGGTGTCGGTTAGAGCCTATGTTGAAGGTGCCGTCTCAGCATTTGTCTGGTGTGACTAAGGTAAAACCCTTGAAAATCTCTCAGAATTGTCGGCCGCTGAGATCGAACCCAGGATATCCAGAATGCTACGCGTACGCTCTACCACTGAGCTGTGGCGTCTTGGGCGGAAGAACCCCGAGATCACCCATGCACAAGGTATTTGTCCACCACAAAACCCACATGGCACGAGTGTGGATAGAACCAAGAAATAAAAACTCTATGATTGGTTTTCAATTTGTAGCTGAAAGGTTAGAATTTCTTTCTCTCTGTACAAATCTTCCCTAGCATCGTTTACCAATACACATCCCCGTACTAAAATATGGACAGGCAAAGCTGTAAAAGTTCGGAAGAAATTGATTGATTTTAGGCCCTTTAGGCACTCAAATGTGAATCATAATTAAGAGGCCGTCGTGCCTAATGTCCGTGTGTGTGATTTCATATTTTTGAAGCTACTGGACAAATGACAAACAATAATGAAAGTTTGGAAAGCGGCCCTCAAAATACATGTGAATGTGTAACAAATGAACAATCTGACATTTTAACATTGTTTATTTTAGCTGACAAAATAGAATGCCAGCAATTGCGTACGCGCATGACGTCATAAATTACAAGCATTATAATTTTTCATATAAAATAAACAGTGTCAAAATGTCAGATCATTCATTTGTTACACATTCACATGTATTTTGGAGTGGCGCTTTCCGAAATTTCATTATTTCTTTTCATTTGTTCATTATCTTAAAAAATATGAACACACACACGCAGCATAGGTACGGATGCCTGTTAGGAAATGTACTGAACAGAAATGTTTACCAACAAATAACCCTTGTACACCATGTGTTATTTTTTTTAAATTATACCAATGTTGTGAATAAATGAGAAAGAAATTAGCCAAGCATAATCTATGTGAAGCGATTGATTTAAGTGACATTGTAGTCCTGCTAACAAAATTTTAAAGCCATGAGTGCATGGTCAGTTATTTGCAATGGGTAGATACTCGTGTTAAAACTAGAGATTTTGAGGCCGAAAAAAACCCGGGAATTTGGGGAAAGAAACAGGATTTTGTTTCACTAAGCAATAAAACCCTGGTTCTATTGATGCAATCTCTTTCTTTTTCGTCAGGAATATTACCTACCTAGCACATTTGCGTTCCCGTTTAGTAATATTAAGTGTTCTTACTTTTAGAAAGGTACAAAAGTTACAAATGCAAAAGTCACATTACCGCCCATGTACAAGAGAAACGAGCTCAGTTCACTTTTGTCCTTTAAGTATCTTTGGCTTAAACCCCAAAACTTAAATAATGCTTCACCACTTTGTCAGAGGGAGTCCGATTTTCGTCTTTGTTTTCTGCATATATCTTTAACAATGATTAACATTATAACGATATCATTGACCATCAAATAGTGTCAAGACCACCCTAATAGTAAAAAAAAAAAAAATTCCGGAACTCAATTTTCCTTTTTTTTTTCTGTTTTTTAAATCACTATTTCTAACCCCTCGGCCGATATGTCGGGATGATTTCCTAGGTAAGGCTGGGGCCGTGGTAGTTCAACGGTTAGAACGCTCGCCTCTGGTGCTTGGGGTCGTCAGTTCAAGTTCTGCTCTTGCCATGCGCTTTGTGGGGAACACACATCGTGCACATGGGTTTTTTCGTGGTTCTCCCGTTTCCTCCAACTTCCTTCACTCCACCAATCACCTGCCCCTGCCTGGTCCAAAGTTGCCTAAAAGCCTTAAAATTAAATTGAAATTATTAAGTAAGACCCTTGTCGCTACATTATATAAAATCCAAATTCGTACCATCGGGTCTCTAAGGACAGGTTCCATTAGTTTAGGGTGTGCCATTGGATTGGATTGATTACAATATTCAGAATTTTTTTAGCCCATTAAACTTAACGTTTCTCGGCCCGATCGAAAACTTTACTCCAATACCGTCATATGACTGAGATTACGTTGCTTGGCGAGCACTCGTTCGTTATCCTCTCATGGATTAATACAATTTGCTTTTTTTTCTTTTGATCTCTTCCCAGTCCTCAGGTGGTTACCAATATTTCATTTTTCCCAAAACTCAAAACGGAAATCGTAATCCAATGGAAACTGACAGTGAAACACGATTTGCCGAAACGTATAACATCTTTTATTACCGAGCTCCCGTAGCTGATTCGGTAACGTGTTGGATTTCGGAGTGGCACTGGGAAGGCGAGCTGGTTCGAATCCCGCCGCCGCCCATCCTGACTGAGGTTTTCCAGGGTTTCCCTCAGTTTTACCAGCAAAATTCCGAGATGGTACCTTCGTTATGGCCCTGGCCGATACCTTCCCAATCCCTACTCCATCCCGTCCTGAGCTACAGATGCCGGAAGGACAATAAAATAAATTGAAATAAAATTTTAACGTCTTCTATCGCGACGAATGTGGTAAAAGTAATAATTTGTTAAGAAGAAGATCAGGTTTTTTATCTCGTCCGACGTACTTGTTCGATGTTTACATAAACATGCAGTGACCTCGTAGAACTGTCCCCAACTACCCCCTCCCCTCCTCCACACACGCACACCACATCGCTGCCAAACAGAGCAAGGAATAAAACTTATATTTGGCAGGATTAAAGGAAGAAATATCTAAGTGCCACAAATATATTTCGACTATTGTTTCAATAATTAGGCTGGTAACTTTTTTTTAGTTGGGCAGTTATTAATTTTGTATGAATATTTTAGCAAACTACACACATCTTGAAAAGGACCGACAGGACTGGGGAACAGGTGACAATAGAAGTTACGGTTTGTGACTCCTCTTTGTATGAACTGGGTAAATATCGTACCTTCCTTCGTAATGTATTTTAATTTAAAAAAGAGAAACGTTTCCTCAACTTCCGAGCGCTACTAGTCATACGTTTATAGACCTACTAACTATTTAATTAGTATTTTCCGTTCTTCTTTGTATAATAAATCATCCTATTTTATGTAGTATTGTTAAGGCAGTAATTTATAAGTGTTGCCCTACTGAAAGTGAGCCTTGTATTAGCGTCACTGCTAGACTAATCATAGCTTTGTGTTTGATCTAATTAAGCTATGTACACCATTGCCTGTACATGTTCGTCTACTGTCTACATATGCTGAAGTTATGGCCGTATCGTCGATTTGTCCAAACATATTTAGTAACTAATTATTCAGTTTTTTAGGGGAGCCGTCGTACAATCCCTAACTCTTGTTCTGCCACTTTCTCATCTTCAAATCATTGAAAAATCCTTCGAAAAGTAGCCGGCCCATCCAATGCATCGAGGTTCATGACACTGTTGATTTGTTCCGCAGACATACACGAACATCGGACATCCTTTGTACAACATATCTAAATTCTAATGATTAGGTATAGTAAAGCGGCAAGAATATGTTTAAAATAGGTTTCTATAACCCATATGTTTCCTGTTAAACACATTCCAGAATAAATTAAAAGCTTCGCTTTCATTTGGGCAGTCCTCACACATAGCAGTACATGATTGAAATGACAACCAAAAGTTCATTTTTTATGTTATAGACTTACCATTTGTCATATTATAATTAAACTTATAGATCAATATTAAATTTAAACATCAATATTTATTGTAAACCATACTTATACGCTTATTTTCTGGTTCAACTGCATGTCTGTTCATCGTCCAGGAGCACTACACTCTGTGTTAGTGTGAAAACTATTGATCACGCAGAATCTAGTGCTCCAAGACATTAAACTGACATGCAGACGAATCTGAACATAGGCAGATAAGTTTAAATAATCGTTATCACTTTAACATTTAATTTTTAATATTCATTTTAGATATCTCCCCCTTGCGAATGAGTCAGTTGCAAATTAAGCTTGGAAAATTTAAACATAGTCATGTGTAAAATTCTAAATAGGTGTTACGATCCATATTTATTATTTATTACTTTCTACATTCTCTCTCATTTAATTACAGGGAACAGAAGAAAGATCAAGACAACAATGAAGAAATTGATTTTGAAGAATCCATCATTAGTGGCGGTTCTACAGCCTAAACACTACGG
>JAGDQP010027521.1:0-24917 GCA_022664845.1 Lepisma saccharinum
CTTTCGCTTACTTTCATTCACTAATTATACCACAGCTTTTCATGCGATAAAAGATATCTGTTCCTGTTAACAAACTACACGTTTGTGTTGGAGTGGCAACATTGCTTGTGCGACACTGCTTATGTGTGCTTGGTCACGTGTCCCCCTCCCGTAGGTATCAGGTTACCAGCGTAAATTTGTCATTTGCTGCCGTTTTCATAAATTATTTTGGGGTGACACTCGATAATGCCTCACACAATTGGCAACCCTGTATTTCTTACACGCACAGGAATTCGAACACAATGCAAGATGACTTTCTTGCTTGTTATGATCTCAGAGATCACCTACCGAAGGGTTCCACGTCTTCCTCGTCAATTCCAATCGTCAGATGTCGATTGTGAATTCCACGTTGGCAACCCTGTATCTCTTACAGCCACCGGAATTTGACAACCTTAAGAGGACTTGATTGCTTGTTTTGGTGTCAGGAATAACCTCCGGACGTTTGTCCACATCTTTGTCTTCAATTCCACTGGTCAGGAGGCGATTTTGGATTCCAAGTTGGCAACCCTGTATCTCGAAAACGAGGCGGCGTAGGATCCATGTTTATTGGAACGTTCTTTCATCTTTTGTTGTCCGAAACACACCTGTAATATTTGACCCACATGTTATGACATTTACAACTTTCCACTTTTAACGCGTTACGTATTTCATCACCCCTACCCCTACCCGCTCCTGAACCCCACTACGATAATGATTGCAACCGAGATGTGTAGTATTCTTGTTCCTTCCCTCCGGCATACTTCTTCCTTGCTTTCCGTTTCATTACTACATGACATAATGCGCCTATGATTATCACAGTACGACTGGCAACGTTGCATTTTTCGTTCCCATTGGGCTCTCCACCAGTGTGGAGCCCAAACGGCTGGTCCAATTTTTAAAATTCAACTACTTCAGATTGGAAACCGATCATTTCCAGTCACTTTCCCCTGTGACATGTTTTCGTATCTGCACTCATAACCAAGTTGGCCTATGACAAGGGACTTTTGTTACACCCTGTATATATATATATATATATATATAGAGAGAGAGAGAGAGAGAGAGAGAGAGAGAGAGAATCAAATATTATTTTCAAGTTTGAAAACGGTAGCATGTACTCTGTGCTTGTAACTAAAACTGTTGTCCGGAACCTAGATCGTCTCGGTGATAGTCTTATACTTTTGCCATCTGAGCTGCGAAGCGCTAATAACATAGGCATTTGTTTTTGCAGTAGCTTAAGAAATCTGTTGCTAGGCTTGGTGTTATAAGCAGAGCTGAAGCAGGTCAATCGGATCAAGTTTTGGACCGGGTTATCAGATCTATGTTTGGGACCCGATGACCCAGAGGGTATGGCAGAGATTTAATTCTTTCCTTGTAAACTGCAGCGTTTAAACAGTGCTTCTTTCAGGGGTGACCGGGACCGGCTTTGTTACCCCAGAGCGCGAAAACTTCTACCTGAAAAGTTCGTAACTATTGGAGATCAGAAAATAACTTAGTTAACAAGTTTGGACTAAACTTTTATTTAGGCAAACTTGTCCTTGTTTGCAAAGAAGAGGAAGATAAACTTCATTCGTTTTTGTTACTCCCTTCTGGTTTGTTCTTTGGAATGTAAATTGATGAAACTATCTACGATATTATCTTATGCCAACGTTATTGAATTACGTTTAAAACGCTCAGAATATGATTTTCTATTAATGCGATGATTATTTCACTATGTCTAAATGAAGTTCCATTAATTGTATAAGTGCTCAATGGCATTTATAGCAACGATGGGATATCAGGTAAAGATTTGTCACAACTATGATGCTCAGATATTTTACAAGCTGGACCTGAGAATAAAGCAAATATTCCGAAGATTTGTTCAATGTTAAGCAATGCGTCTTCTTCTATGTTTAGATCTATGGTTGATCTCCAGTTTAGAGGTTACAAGATTATAATAGTAACGCTACGATCTCTTTATATATAGCTATACGTATTTTACACCAACGCAATATTCCTTCACTTATTAGTAACAATAGTTTTGACATATAAAAATAGTCTCATGTCCCCATAATGAACAAAATACCGTCGGAAGTGTGCCCCACCCCTCGGAAAGGCTATTCTGAAAGAATTTTGTGTTTAAAGTACTACTAAATAGGATACAAGCACTAAAACCTTTTGAAATTCTCAAAAATAAAATTTCCGTACATAAGTTCAATTCTCAAGGATTCTGAAAACCACAATATTGATTGATTCAAACCACACGAACAAGACCAGGTTACCGGGTGGACCACCGGTCAAATGAGTCAAGATTCGATCATCGGTTAGCCGAGTCAATCTTGTCATTTGAGTCAAGACTGGGTCTCGAGTCATTCAGATCCAGACCGGATCATTTGGATCAGGTATAGGACAGGGTCATCGGTACGCCAAGCCACCTATTCTCGGGTCAGGACGGGTCAGCAAATGTGACCTGGTTTCAACTCTAAGTTATAAGAACATATTATAGACAAAATATGAAGAAGTGTATAAAAAGTAATAATGAAAGAATGAAATGAACAATTGTGTACATTTTATACACTTGTTCAAAATTATTAAAACAAAGTCAGTGAATATGTACACAAAAAAAATGTTCAAGAAATGTAAGTTGTTAATAATGTATCCTCACGCATTTAACATTCCACTAAGATTGACCCAAATTTCAGCCCTTGGACCTGATAAATATGATAGCATAGCTCTTAGACCTCAAAAATTTGATAAGCATTTGGATTATCCAGAAAACATGGAGATATTAAAGAAGTATTATTTTTTTAACATATCAAAATATCTCACGCTTGAAGTTAACATAACTGTCCTTTTTTGCTGTATTTTGCATATGAATTACATAAATATCACATTACTTTAACACTTAAACTCTTCGAATAGACCATAGAAAACAGCACGATCTATTTCATATAAAAGCAAATAAAATTAAGTTTAATATAAATGTACAGCTGGCCTGATGACAAAGTATTGAAGTATTTAGAGCAAACAAACGTCATGAACAAAGATTTTAGGAACAATTTCCGTCTTAGTATGAGCATTGTAAGAAATGAATGTAAAGAAATTAGTGCAAATCGTATTAGAATTTGTCCATTTTCACACAACTGTTAAGATTCTCCTGTTAAATCGACGTCACTAAATTCAAATCCAAATTTAGTTAGTTCTTCAGTATCCGCTTTGGTTCGGAGGCCACAGCTTGAGCTCCAGGCATGAGCTATAGGAACAAGGTGTAATTCAAATAAGCATTTTTTCTTTGATTTACTAAAAAAAAACATAAAATCACAACCAACGTTCAATTTCTTCTTATTTCTATTGAATTTCACACTTTTTTAAAAAATTGTAAACGTTGCTACGAATTTCCAGAACTAATTGACGTTTTATTATTTCACGTTGTTTCGCTGAAATCTAGGAAAACACAGTGACTTTTTGTAGCCTGAGGTTGATATTTGCAGTTTTCAGTTCTGACGTCTGTGCGCACATGCGCAGAATGATAAAACGGTTACTTATCGTAACCGCGCATGCAATTATAATCAAGTGTTTGCTGCCACCATCTTGATAACTTATTTTAGCAGAAATGGGAAATATTCTCAGTAAATGGGGGACTCCGATCCCTAATTGACGAATCGAAAAGTGTTTAAAAAAATATTCCGTAAATCGTCAAAGAAATTATGTCTTCGGCGTTCAGGAGACATCGAGGTGGCCGAGAGGTTAGAACACTTGCTTTCTTTGCGTGTGGTCACGGGTTCAAATCCCGCCGGGGTTCATTGAACGGAGTGGTTCAGAGCCCACTTTACCAAAAACTGTAGGTCCCGTCCTTAGAAGCTCACCAAACACACTTCTGACATTCTATCTGTTTTGATATAATGCTTTCGTCAGTGACAGTTTAGTCCAGTCAGTAACACGCTGAACTTCTAACTAAACAACCGTGTTCAAATCTCGCTTCAGATTTCTCTTGCTTCTAGGATTCCTGAAAACTTAATTATGACTGTTTTGTTTATTATTAATCATGGCAATTTCCAGGTAGTTATAGTAGATTAACATATTCCAGGAATGTTTCGGAAAAGTTTTCAAATTGAACAAAATACGTAGCAGGGAACAAATTCCTTGACACGATTTCTTTTTCGCAACGAACTTTTGTCATTAGTGTATTGACGTTGAAGGAAGATATTCAAATAAATAAGAATGAAAGAAGTCAAGATGAGAATAAGTAGAGAAAGACACAATAACAAGTACTTCAAAGAGAACTGGGAAAGAAACAAGCGTAGATTCATCAAAATTGCGAGAAATGCACTACATGATAACACCGACACAAGAAAAACAGAGAAAACAAATGCGCTCGCTTCTCTCGTTCTATGCATTGAAGAAAGGAAAGAAGCAAACTGGAGGAATAGATTATTCATCTGAAGATAAAGAAGATGAGAGGGGAAAATGTGGAGAAAAATCTTTTTGTTCGAAAGAAGTGCGTGTGTGAATGAAAAATTCGGTAACGAAAAGGAGAAACGTGGAGAAAGAAAGAGGGTGAAATGATTGTGGAAGGAAGAGAAGCATCTTTAGTTCAGCATTTTTTTCCTAAGCCATCTCCCCTTAAAAAAAAAAACTTCATTCTTACAAACGACGTAGCCTATTCACAAGGCCGCTCGTTTGTTTTCTTTCTAGACTGTTATGATGAATGATTGCATACAGTCAGAAGATAATTATAACTGGAAACGCGGCAAAAATTACCTCCACGTACATGTACACACACATACACAGTGACTTTTAATGAAAGAGAGACAGAGAGAAAGAAAGAAAGAAAAGGAAAACCTACCTCTACCTATCAGTCCCAATCAACCCGACTTCCTATTGGTACATCAAAAGAAGATAATAAGACTGCCCTGCAACGTTAAGAAGCATCGTTGATAGTGAAGTAATGCCGAGAATATACTCAAAACCAGGCATCTGAATCAGTTCATCAGAAAACAGTATTCTCTATTTGATAAGGTAGTCGTTCTAAGGCGAAAACGATATATTCAAATAACGTAATCCACATATGATGAGATACACAAATTCTACACCCAATTAATGAAGCTTTCGAATCCTTCAAGCAATATATTTCAAACATCTATATGTGTAAGACAACACTATATATTATACAACTTAGGAATACCATTTTATGAATGATTAATATAATGACATAAGATATATACTCAATCCAACATCGTTGATGAGAATCATGTTGACATCATTACCATTAAAACCAAAAGACGTATACACTTTATGTGCTTTGTTAAAATTTGTTATTACGTAATCAATTAAACCTTTTCAACTGCACGTATGAAGAAACGTAGAACTATTTTAGTGAACATTCAATTTCGGATATTTTTTTCTTCTGGTTATCTTCAGTGGTACACAAAATAGCAAGTGTTCAACGTTTCATATTTGGTATGACGTGACACCTAATATGTATTCTATTAATGGATTGTTTTTCTTATAAATTATCTTCCTGGAAGCTTTGTTATTCCCTAAGGGAAAACCAGTTTGAACAGATAATTTTGAAAAGAGAAAATGTGTAACCTATCCGAAATACGGAGAACTGAAACTTTCAGAAATATTTTTTTTTATGTTGTGTTTCCTAGTTCATAGAGGGGAGATACATATGTCGAGTATTAACATTATTTTCATTGAGATATTACTTTTCCCCGAGAGAGTATATTCTTGCGTGTAGAGCAAGAATATACGGAAAATGTATGTTAACAATATTAATACGCGTGAAATATCTTTTGTAAGTATTAGATATACAGTATGCAGAACCGTGGTGTTTTGGTCCGGTAGCAAGTGAAATTTTGTAATAACATTATTTCTAAGTGAAACGCATTCGTTTTTTAAATCACTTTTCTTAGTATACAGCACCAAAAGCTCCTCCTTTATACATACATGGTATAGAAAATTGATATAATTTTACAAGGACATTAAAATCAACATGTCAACTTGAAACTACCTGCTTTTACTTAAAGGACCAAATTAAAATGCAAGTCCAGACACATGCTGACTATGACAAAATTGTAGCATCTTGTACAGTGCAACGAATTCAATGTACGTCAGAGATAACTAAACGAGAACAACATAAAAATCGTAATCAACAAATTACCTGCAGACACGCTTCCTGCAGACATTAAACTAGACTTAATTGACCTCGGCTTCCCCACTATAGAGGTCACCCAAATGTCCGGGCGTGATAAAGAAACTAAAGAGAAATTTTATATCCGCTCTTCTTAGTTACCTTACCAAATAGTGTAGACAATAAAGAACTCTTTGACTTAAGATATTTACTAAGTTACCGCATTTCGATTGAGAATTACAGACCTACTGAATTCCTTCAATGTTAGAAGTGTCAACATATAGGTCACTCGCAATAAACATGTTGGTCAAAACCGCGCTGTTTGAAGTGTGCTGAATTACCAGAGAGAAGGTAATTAATTCCCTTCTCTCTGATCTTACTAAGGACTGTAAGAAGAAAACACGAATTGGCCCAGCTACCTATGTAAACTGTGGGGAGAAGCCACCCTGCCAATTATAGAGAATGTGAAATCTTGAAACAAGAAAACGCTAAGCGTAATAGTCTCAGAAATAACAACAGCATCAAGCCTCAAAATGTTGACTGCAAATCAACATATACAGTGGGCAACACCAAAACAAATGCCTCGCCTCAACGAAACGCACGACCGAAGAAGACCATAACAAATAATGCCAGCAACAGCATAAATAACACTGCTCAATATCAAAGCTCTGGAAATAACACTCCATCCTTATCACCTGTTTACTCAGATACCTTCACATAAGACAATTACTACAGCATAGGTTCGATGTTCAAAGATAAAGATGCCATGCAGCTTTATAGGGATCTACATCTCAGAGACATACCTGTACTATAAGAAAAATCATAAACGGACTCTCACAATACAAGATGTCACCGATTCTTACACGAAAATAACATCTCTTGCTCAAATCTTTATCGAAATCATTGATGATAGCAAAAATCAAATAAAAAAATCACCACACTTACGTGTAACGTCATGGAATGTTAATGGACTTTGGAATAAACTACCGACTTTCAAACCTCTCCTACAAGAACATAACATAGATCTTGCGCTGCTCAATGAAACGCACATAAAATCATATCACAAACTTACAATCAGAAATTAACACATATTACGCACGAATAGACCAGGATTCAAAGGAGATATAGCAATTCTAATAAAATCTTACCTGCCTTATGACACCGAAACACTTCTAAACCATCAAACCATAGAAGCAACCGGAATCAAAATTTTAACTCAAGGACAATCACTAATTTACATTGTACACTGTTGACCTTCGTACGCTTATTTTCCATCCCGTGTCACCATGTAACAGTACCTTTGTTGCAAAATAATACGGGGGATCCAACTTCGCGACCCGGGTATGACTTTGGTCACTTTTCTCAAAACTGCAGATTTGTCATTAAAATACAGTTACGTATGTTTCAGTTTCTCGCGTAAATAGTGAGGAGAAATGTTGATAATTGCAAAAGATTAGAACAAACTGCCTTAGTCAAATTATACAATAAATAGTGCATCTTACTCTACATAACTCTGATCACGCATTAGACGAATTAAATAATACACAACTTTAGCAATGAATAATAATAAAACCAGATGCAAATGTCTCATATTTAGCTATTATAATATCTTTCAAGAACATAAATCCCATGCTGAGAATATTGAGAAGTAACCTCCGTATGACAAATAACTGCAGACAAATACACTACACACACTTATTTATTGCCATTTAATACCATTGTCAACACAAACCACCTCTCAGTTGTTATATTTTAATAATAATAATTACTTATGTCCCGAAATGATTGTATGAATACATATAAAACTTATTTCTTTTAATGTAATAATTTTACCTAATTATTCATGATTTAAGGAATATATCATTACAGACAAAAATTCTTTGCACCACACAAGATTCGAACCCACGACCTTACGGGGCGGAGTTCCGCTCTCTACCACCGTTTTTTAACTTTGGCATAATCGGCTTTAGTATGCAATGTTTTCAACTGTTTCTAAACTGTATATCCTGTTGTATGTTAAAACACACTCACAAACATCCATACCCGAGGTGGGATTCGAACCCACGATCCTTGAGTCGACAGACTACCGATCTAGACCGCTCGACCACCAGGTTCGGCGCGCTCTACCACTGAGTTAACATCAACAGATTCACAAAACTCCTTCTGAAGAAACATTTCTGAATTTCCGGTGTACCAAGACAATGCCATTCATATCCGTTAAAAATGCTGTTGTTTTTTATCCTTTGCCTCGTTTATTCTACTATGGATGCGAGAACTATGTTTGCTATCTTTCCTTTCATTGCAAGTGTTCTTTTACGTATGGAAGCGTAGGTGACAAAACCAGCACGGGTGCACATGTATGCATAGCTTTGAAATACTGTTATCATTACGAATTTCAATAAATCCTACTTCTTTCTACACTTAATAACATTTCAACGTATCTTATTGCACTTACAAGAAGAGAAACACATCCATACTAATTTTTCCAATTACGAATGTTTACCTTGAGGGCTCGAACCTGGCATCTTTGGTTTACTGTTTCCGAAGATACCTGAAGTTGGACTTAGAGAATTTTCAGCTCAAAACAACCCTAATTAATGAGGTCAATCTTTTCGGAACAGGGTACACTTTTTTTATCCATATACCATCCATTTTTCAATTTAATTTTAAGGCCTTTAGGCAACTTTGGCTCAGGCCGGATGGATGATGATGGGATAAATTGGGGAATGAAGAAGTGGGAGGAAACGGGAGAACTCCGAAAAAAACCATGCACACGATGTTTGTCCACCACAAAGCTCACATGGCATGAGCAGGAATCGAACCGACGACCCCTAGCGCCAGAAGTGAGCGCTCTACCAATTGAGTCACCGCAGCCCGTATATACCATCCATAAACTATATATATGCGAAATAGTTTTACAAATTAGCGAAATTTCTTGAAACACACTTCACTGCAAAAGAAAAAAATTCAAAAGTTCCTAGATTGTGCCCCTTTCTTGTCAGATGTTCCCTCTATTTTCTTCATTGCGAGCTCTTATGTAGTGTCTGTTTCAAGATTGACATGTTGATATACTTTTGTGTGCATCTCAGTTTATCTGAGTGAAATTTTGAAAAAAAAAAATGAACTTTTTGTGTAAATTATAATATTACACTAATATTATTGAAAACGGTATTGAGAAAAAAAGAGCAGGTGATGAGATTCGAACCGGCAACCCCAAAGTCTGTGTACAATCTTCTACTTCCCCCTGTTATCTCATTACTCCACAAGCGACGCTGAAGTTTTGTTGTCTAGTCAGCATACGTTTCCCCAGTATCGAATCATGGCTTCCATTTCGAAAATTTAAAGATTGTTTTTACTTTTATTAGCGCATTTTAAGTGAGATTTTGTTATATTTCACTTAGCTTGAGTTTTCATTTCTTATTATCTAATTGTTGTGTTTATTGTTATTTATTGAAATTCTTTTGTAGTTTTGGAACTCGTGCTTTCGGTCGAGAAGATTTCCTTCAGAAAGACTTATCTATGATTGGTTACAACGAACTCGTGACGCGAAATCTTTCTTACAGTGGCTTACCTACAATTGGAGACAGAAGGAAGAACAATAAGTGTTATGTGCACTTGTGGGCGTGTCTCTCTGCATACAAATCCTCCAATCATTGCATGAGAACATTCAGGAAGGAACAGGTGGGGAAATAGATATCTTGTTCCTGTCCAGAACTGATTAAGCGAAGCTTTTCGTGTAAGTTAGGTGAAGTATGTTACAGATTTTGCATTTCAGGTATTAAATTCGCTCATTATACATACTGTACAACATTTTCCCTAGCATCGGAATCTGCACTGATAACAAGGGGATAGGATTTAAGAAAGCAAATTTGGGCTTTATAGGGCTCCTATAGTGTCCTATACCCAATAATGTAGCTTCTCCTTTCATGAACTACAAATTTCATCGGCAGTAAATTTCATAGAAGTTCATTCCAGAGCCCTTGGACTTCCCACCAGTATCCCGATTTTGGATCCATAACTTACAGTACTGAGCAGAACATATTTTGACTTACTTTTTTCCTACAGAAAAAATCTGCAGTGACAAGTACTAGTTCCAATTTGAAAAATCCTATTTGGGGCCCATGGTGTTCATACAGGACACCAAACATTTTGATGGCCAGCCCATCCGATAGGTCTGTTGATTTCCTGAAACTTTTGACTCTTTCAAGTTTTCAAAAAAAACGCATTCGAACCGAGATATATAGCCGTTCCGGAATTTTTTACAATCACTGTATATTGTTTCATTTATATATATATAATCTTTGTAAATTATTCTTGATAATAATAATGGTACTAAGAAGAAGAATAAAAATGGACATTTCGCTGGGAAACGTCTAAAGTGTATGTAGAACTGGGTGACAACAAAAATCAATATATACGCCATAAATGAATTTGCTTCGTGTTCTTGACAATTCTAATTAACGTTGTTTCTTTATGTTTCTGGCAACTATGTTTGCTTACTTTTCTAGTTTTATCGATCAGCTGTTGTTTCGAATAGTTTAACCTTATTGACATTGTTTAATACAGATTCGAATGGATGTTACGTTTCACATGATTGTCCTATATGTTATAAATGGAAGTATGTGTACGAAATAATGCACGATTACAATGAACAATGTTAAAGTATGTTAAATGGTTTATTGCTGTAATAGCATCTATGGATAATCGACTACTGAAGATAAATATTAAGATGACAACAATTTCTCATATGTTTGTGCTATAGATTAGTACGTGTCATGAACCTACATTTCGGAGGATTATGGCACGTATGGAAAAGCCCATCTGTTATCTGGTCTGTTCTAGCAATAAATATGGGATGAACATCAGAAATATCATATTCTGATTTATTAGTAATTGTTGTGCAGTGTTTATGATATTGAATTCTAGGGGTGCCTTTTAGATCTTTCCGCGTTTGATAAAGTTTTAATTAAAAACACTGCATACTTGATCCAGCTTGTTTTACATATGCCCACATTCATGTCCAGTTCTATCTAAAGAATATACAAGCATTTTTTTTTATCCGAGCGTAATAGTAGTTTACTATAGCATTACGGATATATGATTAAGTAAATTACCGGTATATGCCGCTAAAATTAGTACAATACACATTGGATAGCGGAGAACTTTGCATTTCAATCAAATTTTAAACAAATCCTGGCGAGACACTTGGCGAATGTACCTAGTTAGAGTAACATATCCAATCACCACACTAAATCTTAGACCCTTTCCGGGGGAAGGGCAAGTTTATCACCTGCTGGCCCACAGTCTAAGAGAGATGCCAAAAAAGTATACACTATTAAAAATGCAAATATGTACTGAAAATGTTACTTCTAAATTGATACACCCAGTAAGGTATGACTGTGCAATATGTTTAAATAACACTGTTTTGCATGTGCACCTAGCCATTCATTCGTTCTGCGAACTGCTGAATGATAAATGTTGAACAAGATATCCATCGTAATGGCTGCACACGATTTTTTTTTCATTTCTTCCCCTAGAGTCGCCCACTGTCCCTTGTTATCTCCGATATGGTACATCTTTAGGGTCCTCCTATAAGTAAAAGCCGATGGGTGTTAATATTTGCAGATTTAAAATTCTGCTTCCAAACTGATCTTGCGCTGCTTCAACTATAACAGTGGTTTAATTATTATTTGATTCTTCTACCAACCACATATGACTAGCACCATGTTTAGAAAGAATACCAGGCTACACTTTGCAACAATAATTCAGCTCAATTCTTCCAAAAATCCATTCGCAAAAGTCTTTTAAAGTGCGTTTCTACATTTGTTTGATCACCTCGTGTTTATAACGGTATTTTATGTATATGACAACTGAAGAAATAAGTAAGACAGAATGTCAATCGCGTAAAATTGAACACACAACCTACATTTTAGAAGACAAGCAAGTTTCCTTCACAGAGTTATTTCTCACCAAGGAAATCCCAGATTTAACTTCTAAACATTAAATCTTGTTCTCAGATTTCTTTAAAAGAAGGCAAATCACAACGAAATCAAGAAAAACGAGAAAGGTCTTCGTCTGTGACTACCGTACACGTTTCATCAATCCCGAACAGTAGTTATGAAACAGGATTACAGAAAAAAGGTAAGCTAACCTTAATTATCTGATGTTCCATACAATAAGCACGGAGAGCTAAATAAAATCAGATAAAAGTCAACAAGCATGACGAAAGAAATGAGCTAAAAAGGAAATTGGAGAAAGCGAAAAAACGAATAAAAAGATTTCATCGAAGAAACAAGTGCTAGAAAAGAAGAAATGAGAGCAAGAAAAGAAGAAATGAGGGCTAGAATAGAAGAAATGAGGAAAAAGAAAACGAAACGAGGACAGGAGTGGTAAATGAGAAACAAACAAACTACAAAAAATATATGAAAAATTAGGGTGAGGAAGGAAATGTTATTATAAAACTTGAAACCCAAAACCGTTATCCCTTTCTTTGGCTTCCGGATACAGTTTTTTCTTCTCCTTAGTTGAATTTTCTGCTCCAAGAAGTTGACAAAAAAAGGCAGGATTGTTGTTTGTTTTGTGGAAAGAAGCAAAAATAGTAAAAACAAAAGAAAAAAAGGAAACAGTACGTAATAGTAAAGAAGCAAAAGCAACAACGGAAATGTATAAATTGCTCCGGGGGCCTCCGGAGTGAAAATGCTTGAGAACGAAGCAAAGTAATTTTTCGGACAATTTGCCCGATTCCGCTGGGGACCCACGATGTGTCTTGAAATTTTCATTGTCGTCCTCCCCTGCGGCTACACAAAATGTTTACCACCCAAAATGCAAGGAAAAGAAAAAAAAGTCATGAAAGCAAGAAAAGAACTCATCAAAAATTATGAAAATTAGAAAAATAAATATCAGTGCTGGGGGAAAACTATGCTGAACAATGCAAGAGTTTCTCCGAATGTCAAGTTTTTTATAAACTAACTTCAAACTGTATTTTATTATTTCAATTTGCCTGATTCTATTGTTACACTGACCCTTTGGTTATCTGGTTACGATCGCAGACTTTCGACAAACATTATTGATGCGGTGCGGATTCGAATCCCCTTCAAACCGGCGAACGTGACTTAAGTTCTTCAGGGTATTCCTTGGTACCAACACGCGAATGTCGGGAGAGTACCTTCATTTGAGTACTCTGGCACCTTTCATCAATTAATCTATAAACTTGTTTGTACTTGTTTAAAATATAAAACCAAAACAAATTAATACTCGAAGACTGAATATGAACGGAGAAAGAGGTAAAGGCCTAGGAGAAATTGTGAACTAGTAATCCTCCAATAACTTTCTCTTGTTGTAACAAACTTTTAACTAATGAACAATTGTGTTGTGGTTTAACAAGAACAGAAGTAAACTTACTTTTGAAAAGAAGAAGAAGAAGGGAAGTGATTTTTGTTTTGAAGCTGTGGAAAATGTCTAAAATGTTATCGCTAGAATCTAAAAGCAAAACCATCTGTTCCACAGACCACAAAAAAAAAGAAGATAACAGAAAAAGAAATGCCAAATAGGTTCTTTTTCTATTTGGAAGAGAATGCGCAGCAGGAGAAGAGAATTTTGTTGTCGTTTAGTGAACCAAAGTGAGTAATAAGCTGTTATGGAAGCTTCCGTTCCTCTCTCTCTCTCTCTCTCTCTTTCTGACTGTAATCAAATACAAGACAAAAGATCAGCGTCAGCTTGTAGATATATAAAACAGCATTTAGATGATGAGATAATGATGACTTCCAAAAATGGTTTTCAGCTACAGCGATGAGCAGAACCACAAGAACAATATTTTATAATCAAAAATTACATTCAAATGCAAGAAATGAAAGAAAAGGGGTAGTACTAATACATATTCAGTAATGCTGATAATGGAGTCATTACGTAGTTGAAAGTAATAATTAAAACGATTTGTTTTTGTATGTTGAAATTTCAAGTTTCCATTTTTGTTTTCATTACATTTTTTTTTCTTGAGGAATGATTACCTTTGTCTTGTATTCAAGGAATCTATGTTTCAGTTCTAAATGGACTCCTTGAAACTTTAGTCTTACCTCAAGGATGCTAACCCCGATAACAAAGTAAGCTTGATTGAAACTTAATGCAGCTTACCATATCAAGTGTATAAGTTTGCGTCAAACTTGTTATGGCAAGCTTGAATCATATTTACTAGTTGGGACCTGACAACTTCCAATATCAAGCTTGTTACAAGAAGCGTGAAACAGGACTCCTATTACACTGGCAGCCAAATATATCAACGGAACTGACTACGTTCAGCTTGAATCAAACTTCTAATAACAATTCAAGTACGTACTGTCACTTTCAAATCTGAATCAAGCTTATTACATCAATCTTAACTACACAAGCGAAAATCAACTAAAAATCAAGCTAGTGATAAGCTTGCCTGCTATGTGGAAATATATTCTTCATCCTTCATATTATTATTATTATTATTATTATTATTATTATTATTATTATTATTATTATTATTATTATTATTATTATTATTATTATTACATGTAATTATAATTTTTTTAACAATAATCAAAACAATAATCTTTTCTTTCCAACAATCAGAATAAAATAACAATTGAATTTAAACAAAATCTAAAAAAAAACATCTTTAAAGGAGGAAAATCGCATCTAATGCCTTCCCAGGAGGCAACGTACCAAGAATAGAAGATACATTCCCTCGCTGAATTGCGTTACTGAGGCGCTGGATTAGGAAGGTGGTCGCGCGAGCATCACCAGAAACTATCTGTATTCGCCGACCAACTTCTTTATCCAATAGCAGGCAATAACAAACCACCTTCGGTTCACCAAGTCTAGAGACCTTTAAGTTTGAAACTTGTCTCTGGGAAGAATGTACATCATTACTACCATACCATGAGCCGGTGTATTATCGTGAAGATGGAAACAGTAGTAGGTTGAAGAGTACTCTGGTTTGACACTGCAGTTACTCTTTCATAACAGTTCCATAATAGTCAAATAACTACTGGCAGTGACTGCACCGTAAGTTTTACCACCTCCCGAAGTTTGTATCATTATTTCATGAACATCCTGTATATAATATTTAATTATTTCTGTTAAGGTCTATTCTATGCAGTCGGGTTTGATACGACCAACCTTGTTCCGCGGGTGTTCCAGAAAAATCAAATTACAACTGGCAGTAACAGTTTGTCCATTCGGAATGAATCCATGATGATTAACTCTCTTGGTGTAATAATAGCATACCGACACTGTATTATTTTTTTTACATTTGTAGCGATAAACTCACTGAACAGTTGGTTATTCGGAAGTTCTTGTCTGAAATAAATCTTTGTGCTCAACCATCAATCGTAGAAATACACATAAAAAAGATATTATTATTGGATGTGCTTACAGATCACCGGAAGCTTCAAAAGAAACTTGCAAAATTTTGCAAGACATTCACTGCAAACTACAGGAAAACGAAATAACAGTTCTTCTGGGCGATATAAACATTAATCTCTTGCAACCAAAAAGTAAAAATTCTAATTTTTGTGATTCTTTGTAGGTTATGCACAATTAGTAAAACTTCCTACTAGAGTCAAGTGGCATTCTGAGTCCCTAATCGATCACATATACACAACAAACTCAAGCAAACACGTTATCGCCAGAAAAATTTACTAAGATATGAGTGTTCATAGTTTACACTAGCATAAGGTTCGATAACTAACAATGTCCTCGGAAATTACAGTCCGAAAGTTGAAGAGAATTGAAGACCAACTTTTTTCAATTTTGCAACGACACTAACGTTCCATGAAAGTATAAATTATACACAAACAGAAGATAAAGTAGCACATTTTTAAGGCTCAATCGCAGGGGGTTTCCCTCCTTTTTCGATTTACGTCAATTATTCAAAATTCATTGCAGGCAGAGGCGGCGTTTGGGAGTGGCAACCGCCCCAGGTCCCGCGTTCCGAGTTGATATTTTTCTTACTCAATGATATAAAAGTTGATTTGTAAAAAAAAGTTTACAAATAAACTAGTTTGTATAGTTTCCATGCAAAATGTAATGTGAAATGGAAATGAATAAAGAAGAACTTGTAATTAGCAATGCAGTTTTTAAAATATATTGTACTTTCTTTAAATAAATTATGTCGGATTTTTTTTATATATATATATATATATATATATATATATATATATATAAGAAATCGTTGTTCATTAAAAAAGAGAATATTTAGTAACAAATTTAGGGTTAGGAATGAAAGGAAGAAGTGAGAGGAAGCATTTAGGGGGAAGTTGCTTACTGCTTTATCGGCTTTAGATGTAATATTTCGGTGCTCAGCGATTTTTACTTGTACTTTGGCCCCGCGGGGTCATTATTGCCCTAGGCCCCGCGCTCACCTAACGTCGCCTCTGATTGCAGGTAAACAAAATTTAACTTTCACGGACCAAAGTTCGTTTCGTCCTTCAACAATGGGTACAATTAGTCTTATGGAAATGTCAGTAATAACTACAGGATCGTATGCAGACAGTTTTGGGACATTATTCTGTCCCAAAAGTGTCTGCATACAATCCTGAGGTTACTGGTAGCATTTCTCTTAAACAAATTGTACCCATTATTGAAGGACGAAACGAACTTTGGTCCGTGAAAGTTAAATTGTGTTTACCTGCAATGAATTTTGAATAATTGAAGTAAATCGAAAAAGGCGGGAAACCCCACTACGATTGAGTCTTAACAAATCTTATTCATTACGCACTGGATAAATTTGCACCGTTAAAAAGCATTATAATTAGAGATTCTAGGAAGCCGTCTATTACTAATGAAATTTTAGGAATTATTTCACTAAAAAAAATGCTCAAAAAGGCGAGTGATCCAGAGAACTCGTATGCTTGGCAACAATACAAAGACATAAGTAACTACAGCACGAAAGTCACTAGGGGCGCGAAAACAATATAGTATAGAAATAATGTTACTCTCCTTAACTCTACACCCCAGACGAGCGGTTCAGAAATGTTTTCCAGATTTAAGATTATCTGGGAAAGAGGATTCCAGATCCTTGTGATTGCTGCTAAAAGACAGTCAAGCTGTACGAGGGAGGAAATACCGATAAGACGACACCTCCAATCTTTTTAATTAGATCGTTGGTTCATACTCTGAAGTACCAGCTGGTTCAGATTAGCGATAGTCAAGAAAGAAACGAAAATCTGTACTTGGGAATGATTTCAAATGATCATACGCCTAACAATTCATATATGACTCAATTTGCATCTCATTTGAAGAATCTACTACAGGGTGGCAAAAGATCATATCTTACCTTTACCTTAGTAGGGCCCACACCTGTAGTCTGGAATCGTAATTTCTGAAATAAAAAACGACGAACACAACGAACGACGGTCAAAATCTAACCTAAACGTCGTGTCGTTATCTATCGCAAATGCAAATAATCTCTTCACACATCTCATATAAAGGAGTCACTTCACATATCATAACGCTGTATCTGCAAAATTCAATATATTGTTCTTTTCCCAAGTTTTCATATCACAGCTGGCGAAAGAATCCTACCACTGGCCTACAGATTTATGAACCAAACCTAATCTAATTAAAACGCATCTCGCAAAACGCTAGGATAACTGAAATAGAGAAATAAATTAGTATCAATTGCTTTCAAAGTTTACTTAATTATTGATAACGTAGTTAAATTTAAATGAATATCATGGTAAACGTTAATCAGTTTCAATCACTGCCCAACACAAATAATATCACACACTGTATATGGTTACTCAAATAATACCTTACGTAATACTTAGTTAACTGAGAGGTTATATAGATTATGTTCATTGAAAAGAAACTCAAAATGTTTAAGGAAATATAAAGATTTCAAAATTTCAATTTATTTATCGGATTTTACATAATATTCGCCTACGGAGGTAATAATTTCGTTACGATTACAACAGAATAAAGATTGTGATGTAGGGATCAAACAAACTTGTATCTTCTATCTATTTGTATCTATCTAAAAATTATGAATTAATTAAGTGAAAACGAAAGTTGGTTTCGCAGATATAAATGTTCATAATTTTTATAATAATCAATAATTCTTTCTGAATTTTTCACGATATAGTCCAAAAACATGGCTATTTAATTTGGAAAAGGTTTTACCACATTATTTCATACAGAATTTGAGTTATTACACAAAACATACCTTGACGAAAGAAATCAGTTTACCTTAAAGCAGGAGTGACGTCATGACAGCTGAATACTACGTTATACAAATGAATCTTTGAATAAATATTGAAATACGCAATAATAATGTTATAAATATGACAATTAAACGGAGAGTGGCTGTAGTTGAAACCAATATTAAATAATCATTTCGAGGTTTTAAATTTACAATTAAAGTCAAAAATTATCAAAAGCGGTACGTAAAAATGGTCGAACAAACATTGTCGTTAATTTGACTAATTGCGGTGATGTATCTAATTGTAGCTGTTAACACGGCTAACCGGGAATTTTAAATAGAATTGGAAACTGGGAGACTAAAGTTGGCAATTGATTACTAGAATCGAACGACCGGATACTTAAAATGTAGGAATTCGGTTAATAGCGGCCCCATACTGAATTTAGCACATATTACCCTTATTGACAAATTATCTTAAAACCAAAATAATAGTTTTATTGCAGTGAAAATTTCAAAATAAATTTATCAAGATGAAAAGTCTTAGTAGCACTTATATAGAATTTTATTTTTTTCGCAAATATGATTATAATTCACCGAAATAGATGAGTAATTGTCGAAATATTCTTCGCTTAGCTAAATCTTGCGTGTATATTTACTAATTTGTAGTTAGGGCTCAGGAGATATTAGCAATGGTAAAGCCCACACATCCATCCTTCGGGTCGGTAATAATGGAACTACTACTAACATGGAGGGGAGAGCAGTTCTCCCATCAACCGGAGAAGAATGCTGATTCACACCAATCAGCAAGAAACACAAAGCCAAGCATTGGCTAGGACCCAATCAAAATTAAGCACTAAATCCAAGTCAATACTTCGTGACTAACGAAAACCTGAATAGATATAGACTGAAAACAAAAACGGAAAATAAAACGAAACATGCCCAAAGCGTGACTATAGCCAAACGAAGAGAAAAATCTAAGGAGAGCACGAAAGGAAACAGAACATTACAAAGAAAATAAAAGGGGGGAAAAATAAAAATGGAACAGCAAACTAGGCTGTTACAGTATTTTATACAACTTACATACGCCCATATTTTGAGTACGGAGCAACCTTTTGATAGTAATAAATTCAACCTCCCTGAAAAGGATAGAATCTCCCCAGAATTTTTCATAACGAATAGTTTGTGCTTCGGAAAAATTTTAATAGTTGTTCTTTTGTTCTTTTGTAAGCTAGCAAAACAGCATATTCTTCACACCTTAAACTTGTGTGAAGAAAGTGTACAAAAAGTTGTTCAAATAGTTCGGAAGTAAAAATAAAAAAGTAACTAAAACAATTATCAAAATTTGACTTTCTTGAAAGGTACAAATAATACGTCTGAAGTATAAAAGAAGTAGCTTCTTTTTAACAGTATTTGGTTGTTTCAGTGAAAATAAAACAATTGACATCTTCTGAATCGAAATATCAAAGGTTAGTCTTTCACATTTCTTTTCTTCCTTGTCCTCACAAACATCCTTTGACCTTGTAATGCAACTCATAAAATAATGAACGAGAGTCCTTTTAAAGAAGTTCGTGAAAAAGAAAAGAAAAAATTAATAATAACCTCTATCTGGTCTTGGCAATACTGTCTGTTAATTTCTTCTTCTTCCTTCTTTTCTTCACAGTGTGCCTCGAATTGGCTTGTTCATAAAAGTAAGCGCGGTAACTATGACATTCAATTCTATCTTCATATTGGAAGAAGACATCAACTTTTTTAGTTGTCTTTTTACTCTTTGGGTTTCAAAACTATCTTTCTTTTTTCCTGCCTTTCTCACACACAAAAAGCAATTTGGCTTCTTCTTTACGTTTCTTCTATCTCCTTTGCCTTCTCTGTGTTTATATCGCAATTACAACCAAACTAGACAACTTTGTTAGAGAACACAAGGATAAAAAAATGATATAAAATGAAGTTCGTAGTTAAAACAAAATGTCTTGCTTCCTTTTTAATTCTTTTCGAAGATCAAAGAACAAGGAAATGAAAACTGATCTTAACAAAAACAAAGGAATGATGATTAGAAAACATATCACGGCTTCTATATATCAGCTGTCTTCTTCATCTATAAGGACTAAAATCTCATCTTCCTTTCTTTAGTATAAGCATACACAGATGCTTCACAGGAAAATATGTGTGATATTACTTTGACACAGGTTCTTGTTTCTACGTAACAGTGAATATAATTAATAATGAAACTCATTTTCGGGAACTGAAGTGTTGTTACGCCATTATACCATGGAGGAACAGATATTATAACTTTATTATCCATAATTACACTAAAGAACATATTTTCATTTTGAGTGTGCACAATCTTCCACTTCTGGAAACAATATCTTTAGCCAAAACCTGATGCGTGACCTACAGCCAAAACCTAGTTGGTTTATCAGATAGTAAGGTATCTAGTTGCTATTTGCAATTGTTCATGTATCGCATCATTGGATATTGTTGCATGAAATATCCACCCTGCTCGCTGCTATTCAGTGATGCTGGTAAAGAACAATACAATGCTATTTCATCTATCCTGGAAAAATTGGAGGTATCTATGATTGAATTCCAGCAACATTTTCATGAGCTGCACAGTCAGTACAAGAAGTTTATATCTGTGTTTACTGATTTATCCAAATCAGCTGAATCTGTTGGATGCGCGTTGTTATAAACCGGGAAACCCACAAATATTGTCTTATGATGCCGGTATTTAATTATAAAAATAAAATATTGACTCAATAATTTTAACAACTCCATTTTTTACTTACAATGTACTCTTGTATTAATAAATAACGTTCTTAAAGATATTCAATTTCTAATTCGCTTTTCCTTTAATCAAAATATTAATATTTATGTTCTCGCGGCGCGGTGCGGCACGGGGCATGCAAGCAATTTCGCGGCATACTAGTGTGCCAGTGTACACCTTTTGAGAATCACTGTTATGATAAGTGTAGTCAATGTTGGACAGGCGCTTCACAGGATTTCTCGGCGATCCAATTGTAACTCCATGCAGAGGTAATGCAAAATTATTGAGGCGTATGGGCGAAGAAAGGTCTAAGTGACATTTTCAAATAAAAAGAATCACCATTACAATTTTATATATATCAGGGAAAATGTGATGCATGAAATATTTATACTTTGCACAAAAGCGGACTTTATTCTAACATGACTTCGTGCAAAGTATGAAAACTTTATGTCTCATATTTTTCCTGTTATATATAAAAATATACTCGTGATTTTTGTTTATTTGAAAATGTCACTTAGACGTTTGTTCGCCCATACGCTTCAATTCTTGAGCGGTACTGAAATGAAAGGAAAAGAGTGTATAGATATAAACTTCTTTACAGAAGACGACGAGTCCCGGCATGGGTGTGGATTTTAACACCTAAAGGCGAATCGTGACGGGCTGAAGTCCAAAGTTCTAGACTGGCCCACATAAAAATAAAGTTTACCAAAGTTTTAAGTTTTACGAAGATAAACGCCCGGCTTAAAAAACCATTATAAGTTTAAACAATCTTCTTTTCACTTTCGATTTCTTGGTTGAGGTTGGTGCCAAATTAATTACTATAATAGGCAATAAAAAGTCACTAACATACATTGCGTAGCACGTTACAACTAGTTGTTTTAGTTATACATTTAGGTTTGTACTCCTACAAAAAATCGAAACTGCAAAAATTGTATTTTTCTTTACTTTTCAGTTTGTTTTTATGTCGTTTTAACTTGTATTTTTAAAGTTTTTTTTTTTTACGTTTTAGTTCGGTTATATTCTCAAATTCAGGAAGGGACAATTGCCCCTGCCCACCCTAAATAACGCCTCTGGTAACTTAGCTTGTAAATGGTAAAGAAATGTAACAGTAATTAAAACGAGAGCAATTCTTTAAAAGTATACAGAAAAACGTAAAGTTATTTTTAAGGTAAAAAAGTCGTGTAAAATAAACTGGCACTTGCCGTGAATCGTTCCCGGACCGCCTGCGTAAGAACACGACATGCAAATCATTACACCAACACTCCAACAGGCCACTGACTTACCAGCGTTTTTTGGAGCATGTGACAATCCCAGCTGGGATTGCATTGAACGCGAGAAGTTTGGGATTAATACTGCACCGAGTGCGTCCTTGTAAAAGCATAAAAGTTATTGAGAAAGAGATTGGCAGCCAGATGAGATCATAACTCTATAAACCTTCTCTATTCTTTTTATAAAGTAAGAAGATATATCAGGTAAGTTACATAATACCTTAAATTAAACAGCAACAATTTTTGAATTTCCGTTCTGACAGCTATGATGGGAAACTAATACTGTATATGGCAGCAACAATACGTCTAACTTCAATACCACTTAAGCTATATGGCGTTTTATATCCACTATACTGACATTCTTTTTTTTTTATGTTATTTTAATGCTAAATGTTGTGATATTGTTCCAAGTATAGCACCAAGAAACTCAGAAAATGATAGGTGGATAATTTTCTAACTCTTCAGCAAGTTCAAATTATTTCCATAGTTGCTACTTCAGACAGATTAGACGCTTTCGTAAAACAAGGAGTGAATATTTCAATTAATAGCCATACGGAGATATGAAATCTTTGAGCAAAGAATCCAGCGTCTTAACTTTTGGTCTAACGTATTTACGATTCAAGAAGAATGTATTTCACAGCTGTTATTTTAAACCTTTGAAAAGCATACTAAAGTATATAATCTAACACGATATTTGGATTATTTGATAATGAACAATTTTAATCTGGTTATTGTCTAAATGTGATCCTCCGTGATACAATGTTTTGATATATCCTGAAGATTTTAACCATAGAAAAGTAAAAAGCGATCCTCCTACCAAAATGAATCCTTTCTACTGCTGGCATGTATAGTTCGTAGGTGTAAAACTTCTAAGAATGCACATTGTTTGTAACACCAACCCTCTGAAGCAAATTTTAGAGCTCGTTGGAGAACCACATGCCATCCGATATAGGATGTTAACCCTGAAAACTTTCACTTTGGTGTAAAAGTTAGTGAGTCTGGTTCGAGACTCTTCCTTTTTTATCTCTTTCCTTTCCTTATCTTTTTTCGCTCACATGCTTCCTTCTGCATGCCTAACCTTTGACCCAACCCAAGATGATGGCCTTTTCCGAGACACACTAGAATGAGAGAGACAGGCGCCCGTCTAACGGATGAAACAGTGACTGCACATCAAATGATGGGAATCCTCGGAATAGATGATGCAGTCAGATGAAGAAGAGACAAGAAAAAAGATCCAACAAGAGCGGTGAAAAAGTAAAATACAAGCAGGCTCTCTTCTTTCCTTTTCGTCTTTCTTCTCCACCACTTTGCTCCATTAATTTTCTTTCGCTGTGCCTCAAATGAGACGAAAGAAACGTGACTCTCCTTGTACGAGAAGGCAGTTTCCAACAGGCTGAAGAACTTGTCACTGGATAGCTTCAAAAGAGGGAACGGGATTAGGAAAGCATTGGAATACCAAGTTGTTGCATAAGCTTGATTGTCTCCTGCTTTTCTGAAAATCACATACGTTCATCCAAGAATCAAGAAAAGACAATTTAGTTGAGGTTAGTATGCAGGAAATTTTTTTTCTTTTTTTTTTAAAAAAAAATGAGGAAAATTGACAGTTTCTCTTCTGTGAAAATACTTACAAAGCATAGTCTGTATCTATACGGTCCAATATCATAACTAAAAGAGATTTCTTTACGTAAGAACCAACCAAAAATACCAGAAACAAAGCAATTTCCACCAATCAAAGACATCAGATTTCCTTATTTCGTCTCACAAATCATTGTGTTCTAATTTTGCAAGATAGAGCCATGGAGTATATAATAAGGAAATTACAATTATATGGAAAGCTAGCTCCGGCTAACGTCAATAATACAAAATATCACTGCTAGGTGTATGATAGTGACATCTTAGCGAATGCCTTGTTAGGGAGAGCGTTCGCTTAGCATTCGCGAGTTCCTCAGTTCGATCCCAGCGGCCGAACATCCTGATTGGGGGTGTTTCCAGAGTTTTTCCTCAGTTATTCCAGGCAAATGACGGAATCGTACCTTCAATTTAGGCCCTAGCTAACATCTTTTCACATCCTTTTCTCTCTCTTATCCCGGCCTGAACCTTAGATGCCTAAAGATCATAAATAAATAAAATTAAAACCGTGTGAATGATTCTATATAGCACATTCTTATAAAGAGAAGAAGGTTCTGTTCTTATAACGACATATCCAGTGCTTGTCAAATGCTTGCGGATGCTATTTGATTAAAAATACGCTCCATCAATACGAATAATCAATGTTATTTAGCTAATATATTTCAACCTACACACCAATCCTGGCGGTTAACTTAATCCTCTGTTTAACTTGTAGTTACCGAATTAGTCCTTATTTGATGTGGATGAGAATATGATTATGTGTTAGTCTGTGGAGGAAGTTCAGCACACAGACTAATAGTTTTGTTTCAAGAGATTTGTTTTAGAAATTTCGATTGCGGTTGCTTTTAACAAATACTAACATGGAAATATGTTGTCTCGCATATTTGACATGTACGAGTTAATTAGTATTTTCAGAGTTTTGAGTGGAAAAAGCTGCATATATATATATATATATATATATAT